>JAULKM010000008.1:7111778-7126851 GCA_032355605.1 Rubia tinctorum
GAACATAACCCTTGAATGTTTGATCAAGTCGTGGAATGTCTTCATTTATGGTGGTAGTCGTCTTGGCATCTCCATCAGGTGTGCTCTTCATCGGTAAGTATTTCTTATTTGTAGTCAAGATATATTTTTTGTGGGGATTTTGACTAACTCCTCTTAGTTTTATATCCAGTTGTCACTCCTTTAAATTTTTTCAAGCAAGTTTGTAATGAACTTGGAGTGCTAGCCTTTTTAGTAAGTAGAGAGGATATGGAGATCAAGACAGAAGCAAGTCTTTGACTTTCTCCAACACTGCTTGCTACAAAGAAATTTACTTTTTGTAATCGATGTAGTTAACTTGGTTATAATCACTTTTTTATATTAGTGTAGATTGATACGAGTTAGTTTTAACTACCTTAGTTGAATAGTAGTGTTGAGTATTCATTGAATTCAATTCAATTCACGCTTTTTCTATATATTAGTGTATTTTTTTGTGTTCTAATAAATATTTTAATTTCTTAATTTTTAATTAAAATGAGCAACGGAAAAATCGGCGCTCATTTTTTATTGATCACCAGAGGCAATAACACCAGTAAAACACCCCATTCGTACCGGTATTTTGGCCCTCTGAAATACTGGTGCGTAAGTATAGCGGTGTACCATGGGAAGTTTACTGGTGCTATTGCCCTGTCCTGCAGTAGTGATCGTCCCTTAAGCTTCAGTGATGTGCAACACTGGAAGAAGGCGGTGGCGAGGGTTTGGGGAGGTGAGGGTTTGGGCAGCGAGGGTTTAGAAGAGGGAATAGAAGTTCAGAGAAAAAGAATGAAGAAGAGGGGGTGGGTGGGTAGGAGGGTGTGGAGGAGGGTGGTAGGGTTTGTAAAATTTTAATTGTTTAAGGGTAAGTATGCTTTTGATAGGTTATTTTTCTTAAAATGGAAAGTGTGCAGATTTGTCTGGGACAGATAAAAAAAGGAAGTGTGTAGATTTGGTTGGGAAGGAGAGAGTGGTAGAAATACGAATATTACGAGTCTTTGACACAATGATTCACACTTCTAACCTATATGTCGATCATTGAAATTTACTTTATCCTATGACATTCAACAACATATTGTGGATAGTTCTCTCCCATTTCACTTGGAGATACCTCATCCCTTCCTTCAAATATAGTTAAAGCGAGCGATTGGAGCTATCAATAACCTTATTCCCAGGTAACCTAGACATGCATCACAGATTTAACCCAAAAGAAACAATATAGCCACCCATGTCATACACACGAGAAACATGTAAAATAGTACAATTGTGTCTTCTAACAATGAGTACAGAGATCGGCATACAATAAACACTCTTAGTTAGCTACAATAGATTTAAAAAAAGGATAACAATCGGATTGCACCCAAATAATCTAGCAAGTAATTAACTCACAAACATAAACTAGTTGTACATCCTAGTTAATTCATGCATTAACTACATAATAAAAGAAAGAACGTAATTAATAATCCATGTCAAAAGTATATTAAACAAAGTCTCAGAACAACAAGACAGAAGTGCTAATTAGGGAGGAGCATGGGTCCAGGACAAGATCCAGACCCATGGGGTTTAGAACCATTGGGTCGGGTATGAGTTAAAAAAATTAGCCCCATCGGGTCTTGTCTGGGACTAGATTTTTAAAAAAAAATAGATATGGGTCCAAAATATTAAGACTCGGACCTGACCCACGGACCCACATAACCCAACTACATACATAATTTTATTTATTTTTTATGTCAAGAATAAATATGATTAGAAATTTTGTATTTTTATTCTCATTAAAAAAACTCTCATATATTGATTTTGTTGTATGATTGTTGAAAATTTTAGTATACTAAATTTTAAAAAAAAATCTTGAAGAATTAAGACATTTCCATTTTAAACTTAACATATGAAAATATATGTTATATCTAGTGAAGTAAAAATAGCATTTAGGACCCGTTTTAGACCCAAGACCCGTTAGATCTATCAGGTCTGGTATGGATCTAAGATTTTTCAGACCTAACGCATATGGGTCGGGTATGGATCTTATTAGACCCGACCCAGACCCACAGGGTCTAGGCTCATTGGGTCGGGTATGGGTCCAAAAAATTTAGACTCATCGGGTCCGGATCAAGATTTTAAAAAATGGATATGGGTCTGGGTCTAGAATATTAAAACTTAGGCCCAACCCGTAGACACATATGACCCTAACTAGTATATAATTTTATCCTAATTCCTAAATCACTTTCACATTCACTTTGCATTTTTATTTCAATTCAATAAATATTATGGATTGTATTTCTTTCTTGAAAAACTAACTCGGGTGCATATTGAATTTGAATTATTTGTTAGGATAATACTAACAATATGTTTTATTTAGTGAAGAAAACAAATTAGAAAGTTAGGCCCATTCAGGATCCGCTTTGGACCCAAGACCCGGTAGACCCATCGGGTTTGGATATGGGTCTAAGATTTTCAGATCCCACGGGTATGAGCCGGTTCAAGTCTTACTAAATTTTTGTAGGGTAAGTCTGGGTCTTATTAGACCCGTCTCAGACTCAACCCATAATCATCCCTACTCATCCCCGGTGCTAATCAATTGGCTCCAAGAGTATATTTGGCCTACCGTAATAAAAGAAATAAATTTAGCAAGAAACGTGGAAGAAATTGAAGAAGAATTTGAAAACCTAGGGTTTTTGCTCTCCAAAGTTGGGCCCCCCTTCAAAGAAGATAAGATGTGAGTATTTATAGTACAAGTGGACAAGAAAAGTTTTCAAAAAGTCAAACAGTATCATGTGAAAGGAAGTACAGACTACGCAAGACATGCATAGAATGTGTTGTGTCGCATGTGAACTGTGCCCACAGTGCGTGGTCCGCGCAATTGGTGGTTGGGACTTATTTTTCTGTAAAAATTTGGCAACACAAACAGTGCACTGATATGCACAATCCTCGCCCTCAATGGTCGGGCGCCCCTTGCCGCATGATCTACACGTCGATTATTTCTTGCTCTTGATGTGTGGGTGTCCCTAACCGCTCGATCTTCACTTATATTCGTTTCTTCTACCAACTATGATAGTCTATGGAAATTTTTTTAAAAAAAGTATATATATATCCTTTAAAAAATGTACCGATCTAACCTTATATTTGTTAAGGGTAAAATCATTTGATTTTTTAAAAGAAAACTAAGCATGGGTATTTTGGTAATTTTTGGGATGATCAAAACCGGATTTTCCATAGTCAAAGCCAGCAGGGTTATTTTAGCACTTTTGGCGGAAACTTAGGGTTATTTGGAACTTTCGACGAAAACTTAGCGTTATTTTGGCACTTTTGAATTATGCATGGTTGTTATTTTGACACTTTCGTGTAAAGCATGAGATTATTTTTGCTCTTTTCTCTAATATTTATCAATTTCATAAATCATAAATTGAATCACGATATCTTAAATCATAAAACACTACTCCCTCTGCCCCACCAATAACTTCCAACATTCATTTTTTGTCTGTACCACTAATATATAGCTATAACTAAAAGAGCGAATTTTTTGCCAAGTGTCACTCCACACACTTAGCCACATCAGCATTTAAAAATATTAATTTATTAAATACATATATGCATATTTGGTTTCCAATGTATTTCTCGAAAAGTGTAAAATTATTTAGCCATTATTAAACTTTGTGGGCCATGGTTCAAAAATAAACTAGGAAAGATTATACCAAACAAGAATAGTGCACACACAAGCCAAGACGGCGGGTGCCTTCTTTATTTCTACTATTAGTCAAAATCTTTGTTTGTTACTTCTTGAACAATTATGTGGCGTTGAAATGCTTCAAATGAACGCTAAATTAGCGTATTTGTAAAAATAATTTGTTAATTCTTAAGCAATTATTTGGAGTTGCAATGTTTCAATGGAACATCAAATTAGCGTATTTGGAGTCGCAATGTTTCTTGTTTTATCACTATATTTTTATAACTTAAAGTATTTTTATACAATGGTTATTACTTTTCTACGTAAAATACTTATGTATTGACAAAAATTGAGTTGATTTTCTTTCATTCAATGCATTTCAAATTAATGCATTATAATATTAATAAATATAGTATTATTAATTTATTATAAAATTTGCAACATCTGTAATTCTCCTATAGATATGACAATAACGCATTACCAATTTAAGCTATAAATTATATTATATCTTAAATTTACATTCATAATCTGTGCATCGGTACAAGCGTTGTGTAGCAGTTTGCTATTTCTAAACTTTCTACATTTAGCTATAAATATGTGGTCATAACTCTTTCTTTCATTTGATTTATATGGGCCCATTATCATCACCCATTAAAATGATGCCACATAAACTTGTCTTAAATTTTGTACAAAAAATAAATCGAAACTTTAAAGTGGGACGGGGAAAGTATTAATTAACCTTAACAAACTATTAAATAAATTTAATTATCATGAAATTCCATAAAATAAAATAAAATGAAGGGCAAAATACAAAACTAACCCTATTATTTTTTGAAAGTGCCAATCTAACCCTGTAAAATTTGAAAGTACGATTCTAACCCTAAGTTTTTCAGCAAATGTGCTGATATAACCTTTTTGCACTATTCCGGCATTGACTTGGCATTTTCCGGCATTGACCAACGCTGAAAAGACTAAAATACCACTAATCTTAAAACTAAAAATGCAATGACAAAAATACCCCGAGGATTCTTCTTTATCATCTCCATAACCACCACCTCCACTACATTAACCTAGTACTCAAGGTCCAAATTCCAAACGTCAATTCTTCTGAACTCGTCATTTCCCCCCACGGCCAAAAACCCAATTAGCTGAAACGCAGGGTGGGGGAGATGTCGATGCAAAGCGGCGAGGGTGGCCGGAGTGGCCGGAGCGGATTTCTACTTGTCGGACGAGATATTATCTATAATATTAACGGAACCCTACAAGCAGTTAGATCTTTCGGATGAGATATTGTCCGCTCTGCCTCACCGCGTTACCCCTGCTCCACCTTTGACCACCCCCAGCGTGGAAAAACCCTAGACCACCCCACCCCGCTAAAAGATTGATGCCACCCGCCCCGAATCAAATGCAAAATCCTAGAAGATCCAAGAAATAGATCTAAGAAGAAAGGAAAAAAGAATATTTTTTGGTTAATAGATTGAGGGTATAACTATCCTTTAACTTTTCCTGAATTTATATTATATTTTTAATAGGGGTATAATAATCAATTCTTAGAATTCTGGCCAAATTAAGGTTTCCACGGTTACATTGACACTTTCAAACAAATAAAAGGGTAAGAAATTTACTTTCAGATTTTAAACGATTAGACTGACAGTTTTGACCAAAACATAGGATTATTTTATCACTTAATTCTAAATGAATTCACAAAACTATGATAACACGCCCACTTCACCCCTTATTCCCTACCCTAGCCCCCTAGCCCGATTCACCCAGCCCACTTCACCCCTTAGCCCAAGCATACCTTTTCCGTGCCTTCCCACGCATTCCCGTGCGCCAACGCCGGAAACATAGATGCGGCGGCGGTGACATTCAAACCGCGTTACTACCGCCGCCGACCCGATTCGAACGCCCAACCTACGCCGCCGCTCAAAATGGAAGCTCAAACTTGTGCGTTTAAGCTTCAATTCACCATCCCCGAGCCCTTTACTGAAACCTCCACATGGTGCCCTGCCAACCGCGTTTCCTTTTCTCCTTCCCGAACCCATTATTCCCTTTCCTCTAGTTCTTTAGTTCCTAGAACAGCATTGAAGAGTAGACCTATAGATTGTGTAAAGGAGGCAAAAATAAGGAGCATTGTGAAAGTTGCTGATCAGAAGGCTGAAATCAGGAGGAAAAATCTCGCTGTTTTTGTTTCTGGGGGTGGTTCGAATTTCAAATCACTGCATGAAGCGATTGCAGGTGGATTTGTTCACGGGGACATTAATGTCGTGGTCACTAATAAGCCCGGTATGGTTTTCTCGTGGTTGATTATTTGTGGGTTCTGTGTACAAAGTTTTCTACTTTACGGACAAGTTTGCTGTTTTATACTTTCATTGTGAGTGTTATGCTGTAATTACCAATAGTATGAACGATCTTGCGGGAATTCGGGATGCCAATTGATTTTCAGATAGGGCGTGTTTAGAATTGTTAACACGGTATCAGAGGCAATAGAATTATTCTAAAGTGTGGATTATGGATTCTTTTTGGCTGAAGTGATTCAATGATAGAAGTTGAAAAGTTTATTTTGTTTCATTTGTGGCTTGAGCTATGGTTGATCGCTATTGTAAAAATAATTTACCTCATACGAGCTCTGCTTTTGTGTATGACAGATTGTGGGGGTGCAGAGTATGCTAGAGACAAAGGCATTCCTGTGATTTTGTTTCCCAAAGTAAAAGATGGACCGGGGTTATCTCCGGAAGATATTGTGAATGTTCTGAGGTATCTCTTTCTAACATGAGAATGTTTGATTAATCTAACATGGATTTTCAGTGCTTCATTTGAAAGCTGTTGTTTTTGCTAGATTCTAGATTCAGTGAAGGATAGGAATAGCAGTTTGGAGGCTCTGACGGGAAGTTGTTTGTGTTGTGAATTTATAACGAGGGAAAATAGTAAGCCTGTAAGCGTATAAGGACTAGGAAGCTGGTTTATACCAAAAGATCTTGTAAATGTTCTTGAGCATTTCATTTTGTGCAATAATGTTCGATTTAGGTAACATGGCTTTTTCAGTGTTTTACTTTCCTTGATTCTAGATTCTATCATAGGATAGGAGTATAGAAGCTGACTGAAGAACTTGTGTGCGTTGTGAATATTTACAAGTTAAAGTAGTAAGTGTAGAGTGAGCGAAAGGTTGGTCTGCAACTGATTACTCGGAGAATTGGACTGGAATGAAGTTTGAGTGGGTCAAAAACTTGTCGAAGATTCTAAAAGCTTCTTCATTTTGGCTAACCATTCAATTGTTGTCCACCGCTCAAAAGTACCCATTAAGTTGATTTTTAAGGTTATTTTATCTATCTTCTTGCTGTTTCATGCTGTAAAAAATAGAGACATATGAAAATCATGGCTAATTTTATCTTATAGTTTTTTTTGTAATTTTTTCCCATGCCATTTCTTCTTCCTTCTTCTTTACATGATTTCATGATGTGGATCATATAAGAAATCGTGTAAAGACAGAAGAAGAAATGACATAAGAAAACACTAGATATGAAAATGCAACAATTTTAAGAGGCAAAGATCAATAGTGACTTGCATTGCTTTACTTTCGTAGCTCATTAAACTTGGTTTGATGTGCTTTTAGGTCAAAGCTTCATAATTTTGTGAAGAAATATAAGCACCAAACCCCATCTATTTTGGATAAATATTGTCAATGAAGCCAGAAGGATATAATCATAAAGGAACAATACAAAAGTTGATGACTGCTCATGCTTTGCAATTTCTCTGATATACCTTGTACTTTACAGAAGCTACAATGTGGACTTCATACTCTTAGCTGGATTCTTGAAGATCATACCTGTGGAGTTGATTCAAGCGTTTCCAAGATCAATATTGAATATACACCCTTCACTTCTCCCTGCGTTTGGAGGCAAAGGGTATTATGGTATGAAGGTCCATAAAGCAGTCATTGCTTCAGGAGCCAGGTGAATCTTCTCTAGTCTAACATTGCATTTCTGTATCACTTATTTGATCCTTTCTGGTGCTTCTTTTAAATTGAGAGAATAACTGTCAAGGTTAACGGTAAAGTGTTCTGGATAACTCTTTTGTTGGATTATCAGCTCTTATGAATGGGCTTCAAAGTTGTATGGCTATTTGTCGAGAATCATTCTTGAAGGAAGTGTGCTATGGAAAGCAGTACCTGATTATTGATTCCTTGTTTTTGGGTTCCCTGCAGATTCTCTGGTCCAACTATACATTATGTTGATGAGGAGTATGATAGAGGGCGCATCCTTGCTCAAAGGATTGTTCCTGTGCTTGCTACTGACACAGCTGAGGAGCTAGCTGGAAGAGTCCTCCATGAGGTTCTTTACGACCTTCAATTTTACATGTCAACTATGCAACAGAATTGTATATTGATCTGAAATTATCAACATGCTATAATAACTGATTCATATAACAAAGACTTTTGCTTGCTTCTGTAGACTCTTTTATTTGTTCTTGATTTTGAATTTGTAGTGATACTATAATCTTTTTCTCTGGTTCCTTCTGACCTACTGCTATGTACTTCTGTCTATTCATATTCTTAAAGATTCTCCTTGAACAAAAGAAAACAAATGTAGACATTGAAATGGCAACTCGATGCTCGGGTAGCTACTGTTGAATATTGCTTTTGTATGCCTAATAGCTTTGCTTGCTTCTTTATTTATATTTATGAATGCCTTTTGCTTGACATGTACTTTGTCATTAGGAGCACAAGTTGTATAAAGAAGTTGTTGCAGCACTATGTGAAGAGAGGATAATGTGGAGGGAAGATGGTGTACCTTTAATACAATCCCGAGAAAATCCTGAAGTGTGTATGTAACAGTACGAGGTGTGGTGGTGTAGGTGTAGTGTTTCCGAGTCTTTCTGAATCATGGATTGGTTGCTTCAGATATAATTGGTCTTTTTATTTTTAATAGACATGCATTTCAAATGTGAGTTGTCTGAGGATGAGGTTAAGTTGTTTTAGACCTTCGTCGATAGGAAATCTTGGGTTGTAAACCAAAAACTTTTAGGAGGCTTTCAGTCCATTTTTGGGCCATGAGGTGCGAAGCGTTTCTGCAGATAAAGATTTTTTTTACCAGTAATGTCGTATTCCAGCCATGGATCGGGGTGCTTTTATTCATGATGAGAGTATGGTGGCTTTGCTCAGTACGTATTGCATGAAAACTGTGGGGTTGGCTGATGCTCATAAGTTTTCAAAAGAACCTCTGGAAAGTAATGAGGTATCCTGCCTAAATATCAGCCTACCAACAGCATGACTCTGCAAACTAGGTAATATATTGATTTGAGGATGCTAATCAGGCGGGTATTAAGCCCTGGTTATATAACGTTTGTATGCCTCTAATCATATGGTTATCATAATGGCTGCGTTAATGAATTGTTTTCTTATTTTATGATGTAGGAACAGTATAAAGCAGGACGGAACACTGGGTGCGCTACATAGCTTTCATAGTCATGCAAGTTGATTGCAACTTTGTGGGAAGCCAGGAAGACTGCATTGACTGTGTGAATTGAGGCTTACACGGTAACATGAGGCCTATAATCTAGATATGATACGAGCAGTGGGCCTCAAAACTAAAAAAGGAGGCTCATTGTAACTGGTTTGAGAAGGCCACAGTATCCGTAGCTAGTAATATGAAATCGTCGACAATGTATTGACTAGATAGTGTAGCTTTGGACTTGAAACAATTGCCATATAGTCAAGGCTCATGAAGCTTGGAATCTATAACTTACCTTCCTTTGCTGATGTTAAAATAATCCGATCAGTAATTTCTAAAACTGCATCAAAAGTAGTCCCTTCCTTTCTGAGTTGAATTCTTTTCCATCACCAATTTTGCTATTTCCTTTACCTTTTCAGTTCAAAGTATCTTGGTGTAGTATTTCTTCCTGTCAGAAATTATTACTTGATTACAGAATGAAGATATGAGGCCATTTGCTGCATATGCCATTCAGTATCCTTTTCTGTTATCAATACTGTGAAGGATTGGCAGTCTATCATGAAATGGATGCATTGGGACAAACAGATAGAACCGGTGGTTATAGTGCAACAAGTTGAAATATAAGGCTGACTTTAACATGCAGATTCAGAGTTTCTGCATCTGGTCATCCATGGAGGTAGTATGGTACATACTTTGGGACCATGTATGCAGTTTCCATACCATTTGCATTTCTTTTTTGAAGAACCAAGAAAAAAATATTATGGTTTTCATGTTTCCATCATCATTTATATTCCCCCCAATGTGAAACTCACCTAGGTCCCTAGGTTGACTTGAGGCCTGAGTTTGTAGGCACATTTGGTGTGTTAAAGAGAATCCCAGTTAGAATTTAATACATATTTTGTCATCCATGTAGCGATTTGCTGGTGGTTGTCCGATATAATGTTTTCATCATGTGATGCCTGCGGCCTAGGTGCCTCTTCTTTAATGCTGTAATGATTTGCATCTCCGATTTGTTTAGCTCTGTGCAGTTGGGATAACTTATAAATATACTCATCTTGCAGAATGCAGGCTGACTATCTGCAGAAGAGGTAAGAGCAACCTTGCACTATTCTGAGGTAGGTACATATCATCAGCATAAACTTATCAGCCAGTTGCTGTTTTTGGTCCCCCGCTAGCTGGGATACTGCTGCGATTGAGTGTCGTTTCGAGGAAAACACAGAGAAAACAACATAGTGGCTCTTAAAATTAGGGAAAACGTGTGAGGAAGATGGAAGAGTTGCAGGCAAGAGTTATTATTTGTTATCCTGAAAATCATTAAACTGAGGTAATTGAATCAGGTGGGGGACCTTCAACCTAATTTTAATCTAGGAGTTTCCTTTTTCTCTGCCATATTACCAAATACATGCATGTTGCATAGGGCCCTATTATTTGCCTGTGGCTTCCCATGATTGATTCTTTGCTTCATGTGTCCAGGACATGAAACATTAAAAATTCAGTACTCATTGAGAATGGGATTTCCCACATCTTCATCTGTCGGTTTCATAATTGAACAATATCTTGTCCGCTCTCATTTCTTAATGTTTTCGTCACCTAAAACTCTTTATGCTACCACTTAGTATAAAACTAAATCGTTAGGCATATTGGCCAGTTGAGCTTTTTTTCTCACTGAATCGGGAACTTATAAGTATGGTGTTTCAGTAGTTTTGTTCAACAAAAAGGTCTGATGATCAAGTTGCAATATTTCCTAGTGGACATGTGCTAGATTGCAGGAAAATCCAAAGACAATTAGATATGCAGAATACTGAGAGATGATATTCAGTGTTCAGACCCTGTTCTTGTCGCCTGATTTGAACTGAACTGAATTGAACTAAAACTAGATCTAAATTAAGCTAAACTTCATCAAACCAAAGTTAACTGAACTGAACTGAAGTACGGTTAAGTTGAAAAGAACAGGGCCTTTTGGTGTGTGGTTCCAAAACCGGGAAGACGGTGGGGCTGATGAATATGAATTGACATAATCAACATTATCTCTCCCTGTGTCTCTGTCATTGCCATAATATCTCTGCAGCAGTGGTTATATTTTAAATGTATTTCTTTCTGAATAGGAATCATCTGGTGACTATACTGCCCCTGTATTAATTGGCAGGATAAGTAGTGGTTTTGTTTGGACATGAACACGATTAGTTTGGAGGTGGTGATGTTGTACTAACCTGTTTTGTTACCCAAGTACAACTAATGATGATATGTGTCCCTCTTGTCCATGTTTATCTGCAGGTTGCTATATTTGGAATGGGTTTTTTACACCTGCAGTTATCATAAGAATATAGAACAGAGTGAACCTTGATTGGCAGGTGATCCAACTGTAAAATGATTTGTAGTAATTGGTAAAGTTACTACCATGTTATCCTTATGGGATATATGCCAAATTATAACTCTATATAGTTGTGAAACTCTCAATTGTTTGAAAATTTAAAAAAAACTCTAAGGTGGCACTTCAGGTGTTGACCTTGACATGGATGCCGTTGACCGTACTTAAAATGACCAAAAAGTCCCTCGTGAGAAAAACTCAAATTGTGTGAAAATTTTATCCTTATTTGTCGTCGTTGCTCTGCCAACATCGCTGTGGCCACATAGCTACTCCACCACCACTGCCACCTCCCAACCCCTCCGCCCTCTGTTTGAGTTGCCACCGTTACCGTCGCTGCTCCCCCTACTCCAAAACCCTAAATGTCTCTTTAACGCGAGAAGAACGTCGGTGGTCTCGCGAAGAAGAAGAAGCCAAGACCGGGGTTTTTGGGCCGGTCGCGAAGAAGAAGGTTATCGTCGGCAAACCTTCGTCGATCGGGAGTTTTGAGGTCTTGCGAAGAAGAAGAAACAGAAGTCGGAAGAAGAAGTTGAGGACGGGAGAAGAAGAAGGTGAGGGTGGGGCGAAACAGACTTTTTCAATTTTTTTGTTTTTGGTTTTTTTTATAGAGGGGCAAATAGATTTTTCTCCGAATTTCTGACAAAATTTGCCGGAATAGTTAGTTTTGCACTTTCACTAATTATCTAGAGTTATATTGACACTTTCGAATGCCTGAATGTTATATTGACACTTATGTCATACATGTAGGGTTATATTAGCATTTTTCTCTAACCTTAGTTTTAACTGAAATGTTTTCTTAAAGAGTTACTCAGGGACCAGGGACCAGTCACTTGTAATTTACTGTCGTGGTTGTTCTGCTAATTAAACACGTACCAAACTTATGTCTTAGTTTCACCACTAATTTAAAATATATATAGAACTTTTTTTCCTTTCAAAATTACAGAACTTATATAATATCTCGTTGAATCAAAAAGTTATATTTTTTTAAACCTTAGAATTAACAGAGCAAAAATGTCGTAAGTTTTTCTTTTATATGTAGATGTCCTACGTTGTACTTTCTTTTATCACTTCACTCATTTAAAATGAAGTGTCATTTTGATTGTCCAACTATTATCAAAAGCAGTTTTTGATCGTACAATTAAAAATTGTCTAATTTAGATCATCGAAATTTTGAAACACTTGTGAGTTTGAGCATCGACATTAAAATGGACATTAATGCTAATGGAAGCCAAAATTAGTAGGTATTTTTAAAAAAATCATTTTTACTTATTGAGAAATTTAAATGATATTTAAACATAGTTTGATTGTTGTTTTAAAAAAAATTAAACTAAATTGTTTTTCCCCAACATAGTTACTTTTACCATCTTTTGGTTTCCGAGAGCAAAACCACGTTTTTTAGTACCCACAAATTTAAATTAAAACTTTTGGTCCCAAAAATCAAATTTCTGGTGGTTTTCAGGTAGTTTTCATATTTTGGTCCCAAAACCGACATTATTTCTGATATGGTTAAGAGTATTTTCGTAATTTCATTGAATCAAAAATATTTTCAATTTCAAAACATATGTTTTCCATTTCTCTTTTATCGGCGCTCCAAATCGCCGTCTCCTCCGCTGCTATTGAATCCATGCGCTCTTCCGCCGTCTTCAACTCTGCAACCGGCGATTGTTCTTCTTCTTTTGCTCCTAATCGGCATCCACCGCGCTCGACGAAATCGATGAGAGACGGAGCTTCTACGGTGGAGGACGTCGGAGCAACAACGACTCATCCACAGCGAGTCTACGGCGGAGCGAAGCGACGAAGACTGTACTAGGGTTTGCGGCGACGGCAATGTGAAGCAACGGTGAGGTGGGGCGACGGCGTTGCTTCGCTCTTCCGTCAGGCGCATCAGATCCACTCGTGTATATGAAGAAGACGACACACACGCGTGTTTTACACGCACTAGCGATGGCGACGGATGACGACAACGACGAAAAGCAATGGAGGAGACGACACCAATTAATTCTTTACCCGTCGACGAAGCTGACGCATATCCGTCGATGACCCCTCTTCAAATCGGACAACCCCTTTTCATATTGAGAGCTTCAGCGGTGGAGGACGTTAGAGCTTGATGCTTCTCCGTCAACGACCTCTCTTTGAATAATTTTTCTCTTCGAATCGGATGGCTCAATCTGGGCATATGAAACCCCCTCTTCTTTGCCTCCACCCATCACAGCCCACCCGCGACTCGCCGACTCCGTTCACCTTCACCGACTCCGTTCTTCACCGGCGAGGAGATTCGGTGATCGAAAATCAAAGGGTTGGGGGATTTTTTTATATATATTTTTTGATGTTTTTTAATAAGTGAATTGCAAAAATACCTCTAACCATATCGAAAATAATGTCGGTTTACTGAAAACCACCCGAAATTTGGTTTTGAGGACCGAAATTTTCACTTTGAATTTGTGGGGTACTAAAAAAATGTGGATTTGCTCTCGAGTACAAAAAGATGGTAAAAGATGTTATGTTGGGAAAAAACAATTTAGTCAAAAAATTATAAACTTTCAGTGGCTGAACTTTCAATTTAAAAATATATTTAATCAAACATATAAAAAAAATAGCTCTCTCCCTCCCATCTTCTTTGCCGGAAAACCCAACAGCTGACCTTTGCAACACACTCACCCAATTTCTGAGAAAAAGTGGGGAAGGGAGGTGGTTTAAAATTAATTAATTGTATTTTAAAATTTAAATGCAGCCCCGAAATGAAACACTTTATAAAACTAAAAAAACTCAAATTATGTTCAAATTATCATTTAAATCCTTTAATGAGTAAAATACAAAATACCTCCAAATTTTAACATCAGGTAGTACTTAACATTTGCTTTAATACAAATGATCAAATTCATAATAGTTTCAAGAATTCGGTAATGGAATTAAAATGTTTTTATTTAAATAATAAAATACTGAATTTAATACAAATGATCAATTCATAATAGTTTCAAGAATTCAATAATGGAATTACAATATATTTTATTTAAATAATAAAAGATTGAATTTGATAATATTTCGATGATTAAAAATAAACTTTAATCTTAAAATATGGGGAGAAGTACCTTCAAGAAAGCAGTCAACTTTTCGCGATGACCAAGTTTACTGTATGTAAAGTTAATCGATAGGTTTATCAACCCTTAAGAAAATGTAGAGATCAAATTTACCCAAATAATGGGTAGTGGCGGAACCAAAGGAAAATTTGAGGAGGGGCTGGGCGGAGGAGGGGATGTTACTGTTTATCAATGGTGCACCACTGGAGTTGGGGGCGGCCGCACCGACTCGCCCCCTAGTACCGCCACTGATAGTGGGGATGAAACCAACCCAGCATCCCACCAATCCTATTAATATGAACCGACGAAAAGCTACGTACAGTGCACTCTAATGTGGTATTATTAGGCCAGGCAATTCAATGTTTTTTGGCAGGTCGAACCTGACTTCTTAAATGTTACTCCCTATGTCACAGTTTAAATTGCATACTTTTTGATCAACTTTCTCAAGACACATTTGATCATAAATTTTAACCAGTATATAGATACAAATATCATTATGTGAGATATCATT
>JAULKM010000008.1:7153262-7191014 GCA_032355605.1 Rubia tinctorum
GTAAGTAGTTATTTTACTATACTTGCTCTCAAAAACTCACTCACGTACGCTCCTACGCCAAGGCTTTCACCGCAAGCATAACGTAAATGCCAAAGATTCATGGGTAGAAGCAGAACCCTTCTTAGATAAAGGAATTGGAGTCTATATTGTGGAAGAGCAAGAAGTAACAGCTTGAAAGTTATTTCTCAAGGAAGGGCAAAATTCCTAGCCTTTCTTACCACTCTCCTATTCGCTTTGGGAACGATTCGTCATACCGAAAAGTAAGGTAAAGGGACCGGACCGAAGAATGAAAATTTATTATGTATTCAAAATATAAATATAATGTATATTTATATTTATATTATATTATAATAGTTATTGATTTGTTATAATTATATATTTCATTTATTTATATTTTTAATAGTTAGTAGTATTTAGAATATATTTTCTATAGTTACAAAATACAATATATTTATTTATTTAAATATATAATTTTGTTTACTAATACATGCTACTGCATTGTTTAAATTATACACTAAACTTTTAATGTTGGTTAACATATTTTAAAATTTATATTTAGTATTTTTACATGTAATATATTATCTTATACCCATATTTATAATTAATAGGACTTTTGATATTTTTTTAAAGGATACATAATCTATAAGTTTGGTTAAATAATTATTGATTCATGATCAACATACAATTATAAATTATGTTATATTATAGATTTCGTTCATAAATCCATGCATCGACATGGTTTTATATAGTTTCCTTGATCATAAGTTGCAAATACACATCTTAGACACAGTATTTACTAGATTTTGGATTACTAAAATAGATAAGACTCGTGATAGCCGAGCCACATTTCTTAGCCCATTGTAATGACAATTGAACACGGAGTGTGTCCAACAAAACCCATAATATGGGATCCAAATGGACGCTGGTTCTCAATAAATACAACCGCATGGAGCCCTTTTCGAACCCAAAACCAAATGAACATTAACGTTGAAAACATCCAATGAACATTAAAGAGAGATATCAAACATGTCCAGTTATTGTATAAAAATAACAAACGTCCAACTTCTATGTCATTTCTTCGTACCATCTGACATAAAAACCCACCACAATTGAAATTATATACTCCCCCAGTTTTACTCTAAATTGCTTATTTACTTTTTCACGATTTTCAATGAACATGTTTGACCGTAAATATCTCTAGTTAATAAAATATTAAATGAATTAGAATCAGGTTAAGAAATGAATATCATTTCTAATTGGTTTTGTATATATCTTTTTCCATATCTGATTCTACCTTGTATACCCTTTGTATTCACTATATATGAATACAAATAGCCACAATTATTTATGGGTTTTACATTCTATCATGGTATCTGTCATGTATCTCTAAATATTCTCTAGTTTTCTCCAAAAATTTCCATATTTTTCTCCATGCTTTTTCCGATCACAGTCTACGCCCACCCGCCTTCCTCCGCTAAATTCCGCCGCTTGCAACCCCTGCACGCCAGAATTGCTGATCGAAAAAAATTTCGCCGTTCCGCGCACTCCCACACACCGCCATTACTGATCCATGTGCCGCCGTCGATCAGCTCACATACCACGTGTATGCTGCCTTCCTACTACTAATGCTACTCCATCCTTGCACAACGGTTAAATTAGTCGTCCACTATCATTCACAAGTTTGCTGTGTGTTTGGTGCGATTTGATTTCTCTATTGTGCTTGGATCTGTTCCCGATGACGACCATTACGCTTCCGTTGTTAATCAACTGCATCACCATCAAGCTTGATGGTTCCAACTACTCTCACTGGCGTACTAAAGTTACCTTTGTTTTACGAACTGTCAAATTAATTGGCTATGTTGATGGTTCGATTAAGTGCCCTGCGGCACCTGCGAACTCGTCCTCCAAGGAATCCAATGACAAGACCTCTGAGAATGGTGATGCTCGTGATGTTTGGATTCAGATAGATCATATAGTCCAAGCCACACTTTTTTCATCCCTGAATCATTTTGCATTGTCGGCAGTTGACGGTATGGTCATTACTGCTCAGGTATGAGATGTTTTAGCCACTAAATATCAGAATAATTCTCGTGTTCTTCGCCTTTATCTCTGTGATCGTTTATATTACTCTGGCCTTCATCATTCATTTTGGTATGATGCCTTTTCCACAACAGTCTACATCATTAATAGACTACCCCCTCTGATTTTATCTGGTCAGTCTCCTCTCTCCATTATTTTTGGCACTATGCCAGACTACTCCAATCTTCATCCTTTTGGTTTTCGTGTTTTCCCTTATTTGAGGCCTTATGTTGTGCATAAACTGGCCCATCGGAGTATGTCGTGTATATTTTTGAGGTATAATTCATAGTACAATGGTTATTGATGTCTTGATCCTCTCATAAAGAGGGAGTACATCACTCGCCATACTCGGTTTGATGAGTCATTTTTCGGCTTCCCATACTGGTACTGTTACAGATTCATCATCACTGGATGTTTCAGCCTTTTAGAACCTTCGTCTGTTCCATCATATGTGTTTGAGCCCTCTGTTCCTTCGTAATCACCCATTATTTTGGAGGATTTAAATTTTTAGATTTCACTGGAAGCTCTGGGTTCTTCATAAAAGTGTGTTTGTCTATCACATGGTGACCAGCAGCATGATCGATAGCAGCCAGCGCCGCCAGCAGAACCGACGACGCTGACGCTGCTGATCCACGTGTCGGTCACCCTGGCCACACGTTCCCAACACGCATCACCAGCACTAACGCCTCCATCTTAGCTAGTAGCTACGGCGAGTCCACTTTTCCTGGCACTACCATCCTCGCCGTCTGCCTCGGATGCCACGCCCGATTCCTAGGGTTTTGTGCCTGCCTTGGGATCCGAGCCATCTTCGGCTTTGAGTCCCTCTTCCAGAATCCGATGGCACTTTTTCGTGCATTGGTTCTTTACGGTATACGAATTTTTCTGATTATGATATTTCTATCTTACTGAGTGCTTTATTTGCAAGGATCGAGCCTCGTAGTCATCGTTTTGCGGTCAAGGATCCCGACTAGGTTGCTACCTTAGACTCAAATATGGCTACTCTTCGTACTCAACAGACATGAGAGTTGATTCCACGTCCTCCTAATGTTAATATTGTTGGCTCTAAATGGGTGTATCGTTTAAAGTACAAGTCTGATGGCTCACTCGATCGGTACAAGGCCAGATTAGTTGCTCAAAGTTTTTCACAATTACCTGGTTTTGATTATGATTATACATTTAGTCTGATGGTGAAAGCATCTACTGTTCGTACTATTTTGTCTCTTGTTGTCACTCGTAATTGGCCGTTACAACAACTTGATGTCAAGAATTCATTTTAAATGGTGTTCTTGATTCCCCGATTTACATGGAGCAGCATGCTGGTTACAAATAGCCTATGCATTCTGATTATGTTTGTTGTTTTCCCAAGGCCATTTATGGTTTGAAACAAGTTCCTCGTTCTTGGTTTCTACATTATAAGTTCCTTTTTGGTTGGTCTGGGTTTTGTATGCAGTTCTGCAGACACCTCCTTATTTGTGTTTTCACAAGG
Organism: Rubia tinctorum; assembly: GCA_032355605.1. NCBI lineage: Eukaryota > Viridiplantae > Streptophyta > Magnoliopsida > Gentianales > Rubiaceae > Rubia > Rubia tinctorum. The sequence goes on from JAULKM010000008.1 coordinate 7,156,828, forward strand.
TGCCTCTCTACTTTATTTGATGGTTTATGTTGATGACATTATTCTCACTGAGAATGATGGTCAGTTCATTCGGAAGTTTATCGATCGGGTTAATTAGGAATTCAAGATTACCGATCTTGACACTTTACAATATTTCTTAGGTTATGAGGTTGTTCGTTCTTCCGATGGGTTATTCCTTGGACAAGCCAGATATGCCAAAGACATTTTATTACGAGCCGAAATGCAAGATTTGGTGCATGTTGATATCCCTTTTGTAGCATTTTCGCAGCTTTCAAGCACCTCTGTTAAGCCATTCTGAAATCCCACAGTTTACCGCACATTGGTTAACGCCCTACAGTACTTGTCCAGTACTCGTCCCGACATTTCTTGTGTCGTGAACACAATCAGTAAGTATATGCAGTCTCCTAATGATGACCATTACCAGACTGTTACTCAAATTCTACGTTATGTTCGTGTTACTATGCATTATGGCTTTAGTTTGGTAAGAGTTCTTCTACGTAAACAGTTTTGGGTTATTCTGATTCTGATTTGCCTCGTTGTATTGAGACTCGTAGGTCTACTTATGGTTATGCCACTTTTCTTGGTGGCAACTTGGTTTCATGGAGTGCTAAGAATCAACCTTCGGTCTCTCGTTCTAGTTCAGAATCGGAATACCGGGTTATGGCCAATAGTGCCGCAGAACTCGCTTGGTTGATGAATTTACTTCGGGATTTGTGCATTACTGCACATGCACCACCTGTTTTGCTATGTGATAATAATAGTGCTCTCTTTCTTGCTCAGAGTCCAGTTTCGCATATGAGAGCTAGGCACATTGATGTTGATTATCATTTTGTGTGTGAGATTGTGTCTTCTGGCAAGCTCAACGTTGCTTATGTTCCTACGGACCAACAACTTGCTGACATTTTTACAAAGGACTTACCTCGTTCTCAGTTTGAGTTCTTACGGTCCAAGCTTTGCATTGCGACAAGTCCCACGCTTCGCTTGAGGGAAGGTGGTAATAGTAAATGAATTAGAAACGGGTTAAGAAAAGAATACCATTTATGATTGGTTTTGTACATATCTTTTTCCATATCTGATTCTACCGTGTATACCCTTTGTACTCCCTATATATGAATACACACAACCACAATTATTTTTGGGTTTTACATTCTATCATGATATCAGTCATGTCTCTCTAAATATTCTCTGGTTTTTCCCAAAAATTTCCATATTTTTCTCCCTGCCTTTTCCGATCACAGGCAGCGCTCACCCGCCTTCCTCCGGAATTCCACCGCCTGCACGCCGTAATTGTCGATCGGAAAAATCGTCGGAGTAGATGTTAAGACAAATCTAACAATATCACACATGATATATTTATTATTTATAAATTAATTTATATTTAGGGTTAAAATTCACAAAGTTTGACTCTCAAAAAGTAAATAAACAATTTAGAGTGGAACGAAGGTAGTATGAAATAAGAAGCCTCAAAGGAAAGTACAGCAATTAGGAAATTATGACTGGGCCAAAAAAACAGGTTTAAAACTTAGTGAGAAAAGGGTGGTGACGGATTTAAGCTACTGGACTGGATCTATTTCATCTTTTCTGGGCTGTGTGAGTTTGTATACACAAGCATTGAAATGAAAACCATTTTATTGCTAATAACAAAAGCTAAAAGCTTTTTGGTTCCCATTTGGATCCAATCCAATGTCGTAGAGGCCCAACCGCTTTTCTGACATTTAAATCAATTTTTTGTTAAGCATAGTACACTTTTTGAATGATTCTCTCATCGAAGAGTTTCTCTTAACTTTTGGATTTCCTAGAGGGCTGTTGGTTCTTCCATGAGAATCAGATTGAAAATACATGCTATAGTAAACTATATGAAAATGATTTCGGTAAATTTGATGTTGATTCAGTAGTTAATCAACCTTCTATATGGGTTCAGAGTTTAAGGAACACTCATATTAAAGGCGAAATTTAGAGTAATATTTATAGGGATTATCTGGTGGTCTCTGTTGTGTTTTTCCATGCTGCAAGTGATCCATGAATGTGAAATCGTGATGGTTCTGGTTTCGACGGTGGTAATTCGTTTGTGATGCGGCATTTTTATGTTTTCGAGAAAGCGTCCTCATGTAGATGCAAGTGGAAAGGGTTTTAGAGCAATTATTTTTTAGGGATTACTTTATGGTCAGCGCTGTGGTTTTCCTGACTACAAGTGACCCATGAATGTACGGGTGTGGTGGTTCTGGTTTCGACGGTGGTAATCTGTTTGTAGTGCGGTAGTTTTATGTTTTCGAGAAAGCGTCCTCATATAGATTCAAGTGGACGGAGTTTTAGAGCGATTATTTTTCAGGGATTACTTTATGATCGCTGTTGTGGTTTTTCAGACTATAGGTGACCCATGAATGTACGATCGTGGTGGTTCAGACTTTGTTGGTGGTTCTTCGTTAGTGGTGCAATAATAGGATTCTCCAAAGGGCGTTCCCAACTATTCAAATAAATGGAGTTTCAGACTTCACTAAATTTTAATAGATTTAAGTGGTGACGTTGCACGGTTTACTTATCTCAACAGAGTATCATGTTTGTATGTAATTTGATGATTCTGTGCAATATTTCCAAAAATAATAAGAATGATTTCGAGAATCAAATAAGCTGAAAAATGGACATGAGATTCATGAGAAAGACTTGACATGAGAATGACTTTAAAAAATTACTTGGCACAAAAAGAACTGCTGCAATATACAGAACCGGTTACATAAAAGATGCTATGAAATAATTTTATAGCACCACTTACTTAGCCATATATTTCAAAAATAGTTGCTATGAGGGTGGGGAAATAATTGCAATGTCTAGGAGCCGTTAATTAATCGCTGCTACGACATAACTTTCTTGCACCGCCCACTTAGGAACCCCTTTCATCAAATTGAAATATAGTAATGTGCGCTTTTTATACACTATTCACTGTCAAAATTTGACTGCATATTTGAATAGATATATGAATAAAAATATTATCATATATGAGATTGTTGAATTCTCCGTAATAACTAGTTTTTAAAAAATAATTTTTTATTTATCGTTATTATACGTAGGTAAACATATCAACAGTCAAACATATTCCTTGAATAACGTATTAATGATTGCAATGCAGTTGGGACGGGGAGAGTAATACTTCGGTATAAAAATATAAATGATACATTATCATTTGACTTTTCTTCTTTGAAGTAGCAACTAGAGAAGTGGGGGGAAAAACCTTGAGAATAGGAGAAAGTGGGAAAGGAAAAAAAGGGGCTAGATGGGGTGGCTGAGAAACAAGGGGAAAAAATGAAATTATGGAGGGTGCCCTCTAAATCATCCAGTTGATTTGAAATGGATTAGATGTTAAGTGACTAAAATAATGTCCCTGGGATTTGGCCTCAATCCAAAAAAAGTATGGAAGAAAACACTTTGGTCCAAATTTAAAACCTCAACAAGTAGGAACTCAACAGGTAAACTACCACTTCCTTTTGACAAGACATTAAAATCTGAAATTACTTAATTTTAAGGGCATAAGCACACCCAAAAAGAATTTAGCAAAAAGGGGTTATCATTTTAATGTTGAGGAAAAAAAAGTACTTCATCATTCATATGCCACCACAAAGTAAGAAAAAGAACAGAATTGTAATTATACAAAGTAGGGGGACAAGGATTGCTTTTCAGCGACAATAACTTTAAGTAAATGATGTAGCTTAGCTTTTTTTTAAATGGATTAATCAAAGGGTTTCGTTTTCCCAAGCTTAATAATTATTAATTAGTGACATGCATGTATCCTTCCCCTTAGAGTCAATTCCCATAAGCCAGCATGTACATGTTGTACCATCTCCTACTATTTCAAGTGATTAAAGTTAAAGTTTCATGATTAGTATACCTAAGCATCTTATTTTAGAGCACAGTGAAAAATATACCATCATCTCTATTCCATTAGAATAGCTATATTTATGAAATCATTTCTGATATTATAAAATATTCTTGTATAGTGAGACAAGAATACTTATTATAACATTGATTTTGTAGCAAATTTTACACGTTTAAAATGTATTATTTAGACCAAAGTGTATTTGCCTTTTTGAATTTTCATGAAAATTTTATTTGAACCATTAACTCTCTCTCTCTCATTGAAAAATAGTGTTCTCATTCTTATTAATTTGAAGATTGTGATATCATCGTGTCAGGTTTGAACAACACAACCTCTAACTAATCTTGCTAAACTTGAAAAACATTGTCTGGCTCACACAATGTGAGATGCGCCTCCCACAAATGATCCTTTGAATCCGTCGAGAATTCCGGAGTTGAAGTTCAAATGTCATATTGGCATTCTTATACTTCATTTGTGCCACCAAACTTTTTAGCTTCACCAGATTGCACCACCTATATAGTTCTGGTGAGGTTGTTGCTAGATTTCTCCAATCACCGGTTAAAGGCGCATGTTAGAAGAGTTTCGAGTGCATATTCATTTTGTTATGAAGCAGAACGGTACTGCGTTGCCTCCATATTTGTTCATGGTTGACCAGGGTAATCTCCATTGGATTGCTACAACTCTGTAGTTCTAATATTTCGACTCATAATCGTCTTGGAGGTTGTCGCTAGATTTCTCCGATCACAGGCGAGGGGGACCTACATCTCGTCTAAATTGCGAGAACACCAATAGTACACTTGGAAATAAAAATATCAAAACAAAAATAAAATTAAAATAAACCTAAACCTAAACCCTTGCTGTCATCCAAGGAAGTCAATCCATAATGCAAATCTTCTAAAACCCAGAAACAGGCATCGACTATGAAGCTTTGCCCTCCAAACGTGCTGCAGATGTGGTGCTGCATGCCAGTTGAACCTCCGGTACTCCAGAAGCTCCGTTCGAGGAATACAGACCATTGCATGAAGACTCGTTTTTCTATTTTCAGTGGGCTCAACCATGTACCCATCATAGGATAACCCGTATTTACTGCAGCCCACAATCCATCACTGCTACTGAATAAACCATTTGGACGACCGAGCATGGCTTAATATTGTTTGTCCAGAGTCATCCACTGAATCACGTCATCTCTCTGTCGCAACCACCATAAGGCTGTCGTGACTACAACCATCCATGACGGATATTTGTTGCATGATGAGGTCGTGCATAGAGTGGATATATGTTTTGGGGATGGGTTGAAAAGAAATATTTAAGCGTTGGATGTGCTTTGAGGTTGGATTTCAGGAAGGGGCAAGGTGGGGAGAATTTATCCCTTCGTGAGCCGTTGACCACCGCCGTGATTCGCTGAGCGCCATCTTGAACCATCATGCGATCCATTCTCTCTTCTTTGCTTGCTGTCTTTGCCTGCTAGCAATAAATCCTCTAGCCGACAACCAGGTTCTTCCACCGGCCGGCTCCTGCGAGAATAATCTTCACTGAGCAACACCCATTGTGCCCGTCGGGAGTAGGACGACAAGCAGGTGGTGCTGGCTTCTGAACAAGATTAGGGAATAACGGTGAGAAGAGGTGGTCTTCACTCTGCAAGATCTACAAATTGAAAGGGAAATTACAGGAAAAAGGAAGGGGAGGCCGCCGAGCTGCCGCAGGTCCCCCCACTAGAGTTTTTTTAGGTAGTGAGTTTACTCGTTTTCAAAGAGAGTTTTTAGAAAGTTGTGAAAACCAATGAAATAAATTCGTATTCAATCCTTAACTTTTTTTTAAAGTGTCATTAACTGGTTTTTAGAAGTAGCAACTTTTGTGTTGTATTTATAGAAGTTTGTAAGGATTTGTAAATTTTTGGACTTGTAATTTTTTGAACTTTTTATTGTACATACTTTTCTAATGAACAATGACTGTAAATGTAAATAGGCGGGTATTTTTGGGCGATATTACCAGTAATAAAAATGAGGGAAACATTTCCTAATTAACCAAGGCCATTCTGGTCTTTTTAACCTAAACAATGTGCACTAGGCCGAGTTGGAGTGACAGGTTGGCCCACAAAAAACGGCTCTTTCACTTTCTACAGAAGGGGGACTGATGGAGTAATACTTTTGAAAATTTCAAAAGGTAAATAACACATGTCGCTAAATTGATAAATATTATTTTGGCCCCGTTCTCTAGAGTCTATATGAGATTATCTGAACTGAACTGAACTAAACTAATTAAAGTTGTATTAAACTGAACTAAAATTAGCGTGTTGAAAAATAGTAATAATATGACTCGATTAAGTTAAATTTCACTAAACTAAATATCCATTGAACTGAACTAATTTAAACTGAATTGAATTGAAATATAGGTAAACTCCGGAGAACAAGGCATTTATCTATCTCACATACTATTTAAAAGTAATGATAACTTTCTGATGGTAACATTTTTATTTTACTTTTTCTCTTTCAAAGTTTTTAATATGTTTAAGAAATAAAGAATCTTTGTTTCACTCTTCTTCTTTTTGAAGAAAGTGGTTTGACTTGCTGTAACATAAAATGGTCGGCATAGTCAAATATCCATTCAAACACAAGAATAATTAAGCATATTAGACCTCGTGTTATGTAACAGTTAAGACATAAAAAATGGATTAGAGAGGATAGTGAAAGGGAATGAAGTGATTAATTAACCGCTAATGATTGTTTTGTAGACGCTTAAGTTTTCTAAAAATGGTAAGAAAAATAAAGGCAAAAAGCACGAGTGATATGAAGCAAAGTAAAAGCGTTTAGGTCGTGATCAGTGCGATCAATTGCCTAAATATTGCGACAAGACGTTAGATAATTAAGTTTTAGTTGATATAACCTGCGTTTATATGATATCCATGTGGTTATGTTTCCAACTAATTAATTAATTAGTGGTCCATCTTAAATGTATGGATGTATATATGTGCATTAAGGTCATCTCAAAGGGACCCTTATTTAAAAGTCTTTCCATTTCAGTGTTCCCCACGAGTAATGTGGCGTGTTGGCACTACTTACGTGTTTGCACTTAATTGTTCCCCCTTAAATGATCTATTTTCAACTAAAATTAATTATGTAAAATTGAATTGAATAATAAATTAATGTTTTATTACATTATAATACACTAAAAATTAAATTAATTAAATAAAACTGGACTAAAGTATACACAATTAAATTGAAAAGAACATCACCTAATAATATTTCCATAATCAAGATTTATTTAGTTGACAATTTATCGATATTATGCAAATATGGAAGTCTTAAGGCATAACATCAAAGAAGGTATGATTTGCGAGAAAAGGAATGTGGAGATGAAATCCGAGAGGAGTTATATTTCGTCCAGAATATATCAATTTCTCTATTTATGAGATTGGATTAGATTTATAGAATTCGAATTGATTTGAGATATTCAGTTATGGTTATGATATGGACGAGATATTCTAATTCCATACTTTAAGGGATTAGATTTGGTAATTACTATTTCCAAGAGATTTGATTGTTATCAGAATATTTTGTGGAGATGGAATTCCATTTGCACATAAATTGTTACGTGCGACATGCTTATATATGTGGACATTCTGTCTGGGCTACTTACGGATTCAATTGGAGAAAATCTACATTCAGATGTTTGGATATTCAGAGTAGTCGAGAGCTTTGAGTCTGTGTTCCAACACGATCAAAACCTTTTGATCAATTCAAAATTGCACGCATTAATCCTCGGGAGGAGGAAAGCCAGCATCTACAGCTATCGAGGTCAGATAGTCGGATCAAGGCGGATTGGTAGTAAGGGGAGCTTGCAAAATCCACAAGTTATAATTAGAAAAGATAAGTATAGTTGTATAGTGTGCATTGTACTATCTCTTTCTGATTAGTGGATTTATTCTAAATTAGGCCAAACCCCACAGATATGTGTGAATTTCACCGAACTGCGTAAACAAGTTTGTGTATTCTTGTTTTACATTTTTTACATACTTTGTTAGATTAACGATGTTGTAACATAGTTGTAATAATTGATAAATTTAGGTAAACCCAAATTTCAATTAGTATCAAAACTAAGTCACTTACTCTTACCTTGGTTGTGTCAAAGAAAGTGTGATCCGATTTTACCATGGAAACCAAAGAAGGAGCTTCAGTGTCTCGGTCACCGCTACTGGAGGGAATGAACTACAACTATTGAAGGCGCACATGAGATTTTTCATCAACTCACTTGATGAACTAGCATGGCACTTTGTGTAAACCATAATGGAGTCACCCGACTGAAAATGTTGAAACTAGCTCAAAATAAAAGGAGGGAGAATCAAGTACAAAGAAGCAGAAACTCAAAGACAAGTCAACGTGGAGTTCAAATGAGATGAAAGCTTCAATGGAAAATTCCACAGCCTTGAATGCTATTTTTACAGCAGTGGATGGAAGTCAATTCAAACTCATCTCCACTTATTATCAAGTGAAGAAAGCTTGGGATATTCTGCAAAAAGTTCATGAAGGAACAAGTTGAGTACAAGAATCCAAAATTCAAATGTTGACCACAAAATTCGAAAAATTGAAGATATAGGAAGATGAGATCATTGCAGTATTTAATAGAATTATGAGAGATATCTCAATCATGGCGTATCAACTTGGAAAAACTTATAAGGAGGCAAAACTTGTGAAGAAGACCCTGAGATTTCTTCCTCAAAGATTTTCAATGAAAGTTGTTGCCATTGAAGAAGCAAGAAATGTGTCCAATATGACACTAGACAAACTAATTGGATCCTTGCAAACATATGAGATGACTCTGGAACCACCTACAAATAAAGTACATAAAGATTTGGCTTTAAAAGTTTTTTCACCAAAGACAAACCATGATGATGAAAATGATGATGGTATTGAAGAACTTGCACTTGTCACTAAGAATTTCTCAAGAATGCTGAAGAAAGTGGTGAATATGAGATCGTAAGAGAAAACTGGTAGAGGTGGAAATAGACCACAGGCACAAGATTTTTCAAATAATAGAGGATCACGATTTGAACGAACCAATCAGCAGTTCTCAAGGAATTAGGGTGGTGAAACAAAGCAGCCAGGAAGAATTCAATGCAAAGAATGTGAAGGATGTGGACACATCCAGACTGAATGTTCGAATACACGAAAAAAACAAGGAAGTTCGTATGTCATCTCTTGGAGTGGTGATGAAGAAGAGGAAGGAAAAGAGGAACTTACCAGCAACTATGTGACATTTGGAGCAAAGATTCATGATATGATTGAAACTGTAGGTTCATGTTCTAACACAAAGATGACTGAAATACTTGTATGTTCCAACACAGAAAAGCTGAGTGGTGATTCCACAAGTGATGATAACAATCAGGAAGTGAATGATGAAAACATATACAATGCATATGAGAACATGTATGAGATATGACTTAAAGTTTTTGAAACTAATAAAGTCCTAAAATCAGAGAGAAGCCAACTTTCTGAAAGAAAGTCAAAACTGGTGGATCTAGTTGAAAGGTTAGAAAAATAAGATTGAACAACTGAAGCCGAATCTAAGGTTGACTGCTGAGAGGGTTGAGATGGCTAAAACAACAATCATCAAGTTGAACACTGTAAAGGCAAAACTAGATGATATTTTGACTATGGGAAAGAACTTTGGAGACAGACAAGGAATTGGGTATGACAAAGCTGAGTGCAGCATTATAGATTTCAAAGCAGATTTACAGGCTATGAAGAATAAAGTAATGAAGACACGACGATGCAAATCAGTTTTTTTCATTACTGGTCTTATTAAGGCCACATACAGGAACAATATCGCAGGCTGCTCAGAGACATTATGAATGGACGTCAACTGTCAGGATGTTCCAACATGGATGAGGATCAACGATCAAGACTGGTTAGGAAGGTATGAATTCCTAAGCGTACTACTGTTTGTCTTATTTCTCACACATATCTTGTTGCACACTCTAAAGACTCGTAGTGAATGCTCTCAACATATGATTGGAACACAGGAGTATTTGACAAATATTAAACCATATGATGGTGGCTTTATTACTTTTGATGATGGAAACAAGAGTCGAGTTGTTGGCAAAGGAGAACTGCCGATTGAGGGATTTCCAATTTTAACAAGTGTTTTGCTTGTATAAGGTTTGAAATCCAATCTATTGATCATCAGTCAGGTGTGTGATGATAATATGACAGTGGAATTTCACAAAGATAAATGCATTGTCAAACATGGTGAGGACAAAGTACTCTCAGGAATCCGATCATCTGACAAGTGCTACATGTTGGAACAAGAAGTGAGGTGTCTAAGCTCTAAAGAACATGAAGGAAAAATATGTAATGGGAAGCTTGGACACATCAACTACAAAACGTTGGTGAAGATTACTAATTCTAAAGCAGTTCGAGGTATGCCTACTCTCACTAACAAAAAGGGAATTGTGTGTGGATCGTGCCAACAAGGTAAATAGATTTGATGACCTTATTTATCTGGTCAGTATATTACCACGTCAAGAAATCTTGAAGTGTTACACATGGATTTGATAGGTCCGGTCAATACATCTAGTATGACTAGCAATAAATATATTTTTGTTTATGTTGATGATTTTTCCAAATACACTTAGGTGGCATTCCTCAAACAAAATACGATACAGTGGATGTTTTCAGAAGGTTGGCAATCAAATTACAGATAGAAAAGAGGAGTCCGATTGGGAAGATTGTGAGGATTCGCAGTGATCATGGCAGAGAATTCGAAAATTCTCATTTTAGTGACTTTTGTGATGAACTCGGCATTCAACACAAATTTTTAGCACCTATCACACATCAACAAAATGGTATTGTTGAGAGGAAAAATAGGAGTCTATAGGAGATGACTCGAGTTATATTGGTAGAGAAAGGTATTCATAAGAAATGGTGGGGAAAAGCAATCAACACAATGTGTTATACTATAAACAGGGTGTACCTTTGCCTATTCAGAAGCAAGACATCATATGAAATCTGGAAGGGTAGGAAACCAAATGTCTCATATTTCATGTCTTTGGAAGTAAGTTTTACACTCTCAGAGATAGAGAGCGTTGGCAAAGTTCGACAGCCGCAGTGATGAAGGAATATTTCTGGGCTACTCAGTGAACAACCGTTCTTACAGAGTGTACAATCTCTGTACAAATACCCTTATGGAGTCTAGTAATGTAATTGTTGCTGATTCTGATGATAAGCAAGTATCAAGAGAATGAGGAGATGAACCAGCTTCAGTTCATTATCCAACACAGAACACTCTGATTGATCAACAAGTCGATGTTGGAACACCAGAAGATTCAGAGAATCCTGCTGACCCTGAAGACTTTGATGTTGGAACATCCATTCCCAGCTCTCATGTTCCGACACAGGTTGAACCTGAAATTATTACAAAGTGAACTCGTACACTACCACGATTAAACTACAGGGAGCTTGCAGGATTACAATGTTTCATCTCTCTCATTGAACCAAATAATTATAAAGAAGTTATGCTTGATGAGCACTGGATTACAACCATGCAAGAGGAACTTAGGCAGTTTGAACGGAATGATGTATGGTATCTTACTCCTCATCCGAAATGTGTAAATGTTATTGAAATCTAGTGGATCTTCAAGAAAAAAATCTGATGTCGATGGTTAGATTACTCGAAATAAAGAAAACTAGTGGGTCAAGGATACACTCAAGTATAAGGAGATTATTTTGATGAAACATTCACACCAGTTACTAGGCTAGAATCTATTTAGACTTTACTTGCTATCTATTGCACAATGGACTTTACCTTGTACCAGATGGACGTCAAAAGTGTCTTTCTGAAAGGCGTAGTGTATGAAGAAGTCTATGTTGAGCAACCAAAAGGATTTGAAGATCCTTACAATCCACATTATGGGTATAGACTCAAAAAGGCACTATATGATTTAAAACAGGCACCCAAAGCAAGGTATGAGCGAATGACTAAATTTCTCATTAAGAAAGGTTATCATCGAGGGGGAGTAGATCGCACTTTATTTGTGTTGGATAAGTTATCAAAAATTTTGATTGCTCAAATTTATGTTGATGACAGTATTTTTGGCTCTACCTTATCGTCTATGGTACATGATTTTATCAATCTAATGCATGATGAATTCGAGATGAGCATGGTTGGCGAACTCACCTATTTTCTAGGACTTCAGGTGAAGCAAGAAAAGGATGGACTTTTCATCAATCAGAGTAAGAATGCTATGAATTTAGTGAAATAGTTTGGCTTAAGCAATTCTCGATCAGTTTGAATTCCAATGGGGTCTACAGATAAACTGGTGAAGGATGAGAAAGGCATTGCAGTTGATCGGAAATTTTACAGAAGTATGATTGGGAGTGTACTGTATCCTACAGCCAGTCGACAAGATATATGTTTCAGTGTAGAGGTATGTGCAAGATTTCAGGCTAATCCGAAGAAATCACATCTGACTGCAGCCAAAAAGAATTATTCAATATATGAGTGGAACTTATGAGTATGGAATATGGTATTCAAAGAATTAAGTGTCACTTCTTATTGGCTATAGTGATTCTGACTGACTGGTAATGCAGATGATCGCAAAAGTACTACTGGTGGTTGTTTCTTTATTGGCACAAATTTAGTCTATTGGTATAGTAAGAAACAAAATTTGATTTCTTTTTCATCTGATGATGCTAAATATTTTACCGCTGGAAGTTGTTGTGCACAATTATTATCGATGAAACAAATGCTGAAAAATTATGGAATTCATCAAGTTCCTCTGAAGATTTTATGTTACAACAAAAGTGCTATTGATATATCTAAGAATCCCGTCAAGCATTCTCAAACAAAGAACATTGATATAAGGCACCACTTTATTCGAGATCTTGTGGAAATGAAGGAAGTCATGGTGGCTTATGTTCCAACATCGGAATAATTTGCTGATATTTTCACAAAACAATTGAATTCAGCCATTTTGAGCTCCTCGGGAAACACTTAGGTGTATGCCATATTTGAATTACCCCTTTACAATCTTTTGATTTAGCTTTATTTTTTTGTACTTAAAGCAGAAAAACACAAAAAAAAGGGTTGTGCATGTTGGAATATGAAATGTTTAATCTGTGGAGAGAGAATGACTTGATGGATTTGATGGCTGGTAATTGAAAAGGTAACTAATTCCTTGGAAAGAGAAAAAGTGGTGCAGGTTTTTAGAGAAAAAGAAATTAATTTTTAAAATTTTCACCTTCAAACTTCTCCTCACTTTACCTCTTTTACGCAACCTCTTTCTCCCACGATTCTCTTGGAATTTTATTGATTCTATGCGGGAAAAAAATCCTAGGATTGAGAAAATAAACAGGAGCCAGAACTCTCAAAATCCTTCTTACCAGTTTCTGAAAATCCTTCAACATGGAGAAGAGCAGTGCTTTGAAGAAACTATTCGGGGAGGCTGAGAAGAAAATCCAACTCACAAAAATCTCCTTGCTAGAGAACTTGGAAGGCATTCTAGAACTCGGGGTACAAATGGTCTTCAAGGCGGCCGGAAAGTGCTCCAATCACGGAACCTGAGTTTTTCAGAGATAAGTCATTCACTTTTAATGGTCAGTGATTCAAGTTCTTTGATGATTGTACTAAATATTCCTTAAATCATGATAAGAGGGTAGACTTACGAGGTTACAAATATTTTTCTGGGAGAATAAATGGTATGATCTTAGCCATTTGTTAAAGAGGATTATAAGAAAGATTCGGTATATGGAGGAATGAAACCCTAGGTTAACTGAATTAGCATGCATAGATTATGAAGGAAATAAGGTTATGTGTGTGTGTATACTAAGGCCTCTGGGCCGATAAGACTTAGACTGAGGATAGTAAATGATTGGCCTGAAGAATTTAGTGTGTAGAGTTCCTATGGTTACAAAGTTCAAGTTTTATAATCCTGATGTATCTGAGAACTTGGAGAGACTCAAGAATGAACCCCCTATTGTTATGTAGATTGAGTCAAATGAGGAAGATGTTGCAGATATGGACACTAATGAGACAGAGGCTGAAGGTGCAACTGGTGTTCAAACATCAGTTCATGATGAGGACCATGACATGGGTGGTGGATCTTTCAATGATCCAACACCAGTTGAAGATGCAGTAAATGAGATTGATGAGGTAAATGAGATTGATGATGAACTAGTAGAAGAGAATCAGGATACGGAAAATCCTGAGGATATGGATGATTAGACCCCTAATATGGAGACGGGGGTAGATGAGATTCTAGCAGAAGAGCTGATTACTGAACATGGCCTTGATGAGGATGAGGAAGGTTGAGATTACTGAACATGTCTTTAATGATGTTCCAAAATCAGGCCAGCAGGAGTTTGAAGAGGCTGGTGAACACACTGAAACTGAAGAAGATGCTAGAACTGGTGTTCCAACACAAGAAGTTCCCATTGAAGACCTGGTACATACCAGTGACGAATTTTTGGAAGAATATGTGCAGTCAAGGCCAAGAAGATCAAAAAGGAAGGTTGCTGAAGTAGAAGATGAGATGTCAGCTCCGCCAGAAAAGAAGAAGGTGAAGAAGGAAACAGGGTAGAGTTCCAAGACATCACCCTCAACAGAGGATGCACTGAATGCTAACATATTTAATGAAGTTTGTTAGGTTAGTTGGGATATAATCAGTGAGAGGAACATTTTATCAGAAAGGTCACTGGACTTGGAGACCTATAAAGCAAGTGGCTTTACATCCTTTCTGAAAAACTTGGGATATACTGTTGTTGCTACTGCCTACAAGGAATATAACAAGGAGTTGGTTCATGAGTTTTATGCCAATGTTATGGCAGAAAACTTCGATGTGGAGTCAGAATGGTTTGGCTGGACTTATGTGAGGGGAGAAGTGATCAAGTTTTCTACTGAGAGAATTAATAAAATTATTGTTCTAAGCACACCTGAGTTTGAGGGACCATATGCTGAGGACATGAATTTAACAAATGACCAGATCATTCATGAAATTTCTGGTGGATTAGTATCTCAATGGTCAGCCTAGGGTAATGATGATAAGTCATGTCTGACCAGCAGGTATTTCTGTCTCTCTCAAATAGCCATTAACTGTTGGATGCCCTCTACAAATACCTCATCCTTAACCAGAAAAATGACCAAACTTTTGTACTGTATTGGGAAGAAGATTCTGTTTAATCTTGGTAGTATCATACAAGAAAATATTGTGTTCCGGTCGGTGTCCTCCAGGGAGATAAATTATCTCTCACATCCTTGTATCATCACGATAGTGGCCAAAGCAGGAAAGGTGGAAGTTAAGGATGATGATGTGCATGTCTATCCTAACCTTGTGAAAGAAAATTCCAGAACTTTCTCTACAAGAAAAATTGATGCCCTGTCTTGGACTACGTCATAGATTGGTATTTCATCTACAGCAGCTGCAAAGAAAGCTAATGAGGCAAAGAAGTTAACTGTTACGACTAAGATTGCCGCACATCAGGTTTAAATTGCAGCCCTTGAAGAGGAGCTAACCCGGTTGAATGTTGATGATGAAGCCCACATGGATAAAGCCCGGTATCTTTCATTTGAAAGTTTTAAAAAAACAATTCCGACTTCTGTTCACTTTGGCATATTTTATGGGCCCAAGGGAGAGTAGTTTTGGATTTGGATTTTGGATCTCGGGATTTCTTGCTGATTATTGTTATTTTGGATTTCTAGTGATATTTGTTTGTGTTTGGAAACATTGGATATTCTTGAAATTTTTTATTCTCGGAATTCTGATAATCAGTTTGACTGATGTTCCAACATGGGTTAAATGGTTTTCTAATTTTTTTTTGTGGTTATTGATTGTCTATTGAAGTTCTAACATGGATGTTGAAGTTCTTGGAGCTGTTAAATTTAGGTGGAGCTAAAAAGTTTGAGTTTGTGTTCCAACATCCATATTGTTATAATCTTATAAGTATATTTGCATAATTGATGGTTTTAAATTCCAAAAGGTTGATGAGTCCACAAAATGCCAAAGAGGAAAATTATAAAGTCAAGATTTATTTAGTTGGCAGCTTATGGAAATTATGCAAATATGGAAGTGTTATGTTGTAACATTAAAGAAGGTGTGATTTGCTAGAAAAGGAATGTAGAGATGAAGTCCGAGAAGAGTTATATTTCATCTAGGTGGTTTCTATTGCAGAATATATCAAATTCTATATTTATAGGATTGGATTAGATTTATGGAATTGGAATTTATTTGAGATATTCGGTTATGGTTATGATATGGACGATATATTCTAATTCCTAACTTTAAGGGATTAGATTTGGTAATTCTCGTCTCCAAGGAATTTGATTGTTATTAGAATATTTGTGGAGGTGGAATTCCATTCGCACAAATTTTTTTACATACGACATGCTTATGTAAGTGGACATTTTGGTTGACCTACTTACAGATATAATTGGAGAAAATCCGCATTCATATTTTTGGATATTCATAGTAGCCGAGAGCTTTGAGGATGTGTTCCACCATGATCAAAACCTTTTGATCAAAGTTCAGAATCATATGCCTTGATTCCTCGAGAGGAGGAGATCCAACATCGACGAGTATCGAGGTCAGAGGGAGTCTGATCAAGGCGGATTGTTAGCAATGGGAGTTTGAAAAATCCACAAGTTATTGTTAGAAAATATAAGTATAGTTGTTAGGTGTGCATTGTACTATCTCTTTCTGATTAATGAATATATTCTGAACTGGGCCAGACCCGCAGATGTATGTGAATTTAATTGAACTGCGTAACCAAGTTTGTGTGCTCTTCTTTTAAATTTTACATATTTGGTTAGATCAACGATGTTGGAACATAGTCGTAATAATTGAAAATTTTAGGTAAAATCAAATTTCAGTGGAAATTTAATTTGGTTAAATTTAGATTTATTAGCTGCTATGCTATTACTATTTTTCAACACACTTATTTTTTATTCAGTTCAATTCAATTTAACTCCATTCAGCTCAAACTAGTTCAATTCAGATAAGTTTTGGAGAATATTCCTCATTGAAACGCTCTCTTTCTCTGTAACGTCTCTTTCCTAATAACGGTAACAACCGCCGCCGCCACTATGGCTGCGCCGGCAACGGCGGAGCCACATCCGCCACCAAGAACATTTCTCCTTGCTCTCGCAACTGGGAATCCCCCAATATCCAAAGTTCTTCCCGCCAACCCGGAGCTCAATCCAACTACACTATTCAAAGGCGAATTGGCGTGCCTGTATTCTCAATCGGACATTGAAAAGCTCTCTTCACACTACTCAAACACATTGATAGGAAAATTCCAGAGGGGAAGACTAAGAATGGAGGTGCTTGAAGCAGGATTCAAGACCATCGGATTCAATGGACGCTATCAATTGAGAGTCATTGACCATCGGCACATTCTCATCAGATTTTACGAGGTAGCAGATTATCAAAGATGTTGGATGAAATCACAATGGGCATTCAATGGCTCAACAATGAAGGTCCTTAAATGGACTCCAGAGTTTTCCACAGACACAGAGTCGTCCATTGTTCCGATCTGGCTCACAATTTGGGATTCCCCGCTGTACTATTACAACTCAGCATTCATTGAGGCAATAGGCAATTCAATTGACACCTACACAAATATGGATGCAGCCACTGAGGCACTCACACGACCCTCAGCGATCAAACTATGTGTGGAAGTGGATATCCAGGCTGCACTCCTAGGTACTATTTGGTTAGGTTCCATTGAGCAAAATGAAAAATATCATATTGGCTATGAAGATGTCCCTCTATATTGTTCTAAATGTAAAAGACTAGGGCACCAAGAGTCTAACTGCAGGGTGGGATGAAAAAAATGACCTGGACTAAGAAGATAGAAGATCCTATCAAAACTACTCATGTGGGAGAATCTAGTGACCATAAGTTAAATACTGAGGATTCTAGTAGAGTACAAATCACTAAGAAAAAAAATCAGGAATTGAATCAATAAATAATAAGGGATAAAACACATGATCCCTCTCAGTCTAGTAACCCAGAGGTCTCTACTGAATGGAGAGTGGTCAGAAACTCAAAGAATAAATCCCTGGAGGATATTGATGTGTTGACTGATATTAATCTTGGTGTCAATAACTTGGAAGCCCAGACTCATAATGATGTTTTTTTTAGATAAAAATGGATTTCAAATCAACCTCATCTTTTCATCGGATGACATTGATATCCATAAGACTGCAACAAAAATAGTAATTGAAAAGCAGTTACATCCTGACCACTTTTTTAGTGTTGATAGAATGTTGGAGAACAGGTTTACCATCCTGGATGAATCAGATAAGGAATCTTCATCAAGCAATAGGGAGCTGGACCAAAATAACTCCTTGGAGTCCAATAGAGAAGATCTGACATTGGCTGATAGTTAAGCTGATGAGTTCCAATCACCAGGTAAGTCCCCTATCCTTGAAGAATACAATTTGACACAAAGTTCAACTTAGAATGAGTCCCCAATACTTGATAAAATAAAGAAAAACACTTTCTTCAACCAACTTAATAAAATGACTTTGAGGTCTACTTCAAGAAGCTCTTCCTTAGGTAATCATGGTAGATTCACATAAGAAGTATAATATGCTGGTATGGAATGTGAGAGGGTTGTCCACATCTGTTAAGAGGATTAAAAGGCTTATCAAAATGAATAATGTTAATCTAGTGCGCATAATTGAGCCTAAACAAAAAAATCAACAACTACAAGCCCTAAGGAATATGCTTAAGTTTCATTTTACCATGTCCTCCTTGAATTCAAAAATATGGCTGCTATAGAAAGATGATTACACTGTTACATTTAAGGAAACTCATGAGCAATTTCTTGCTGTTCAAATTTTTTGTGAATCTGTTCAGTTTATATGGGAAGCTTTTTTTTGTATGCTTTGCTTTCTAGAGCAGAGAGGCAGGTTCTATGGAACTAGCTCCTTCATATGAACACCAATGTTTCTCTAATAATGGGTGACTTTAACACTATTGCCTTTATCGATGAATATAAAGGAGCCTGTACACCTAATATAAACCACATTAATGACTTTGCTGACTACATTAGTTCTAAAAATCTAAAACACATTAATGTTTTAGGTAATAGGTATACATGGTCTGATAATAGAATCCATGGTCTGGTGTGGAAGAGGTTGGATAGGTGCTTGGCTGGTGAGGACTGGCTAAAGCAATATCCTGGAACAACAGTTCACATTTTAAACAAAACAACATCTGATTATTCCCCAATGTTAATTGAGATTAGGAAGTCTAATTTTCTAGAGCCAAAACCATTTAGGTTCCAGGACATGTGGCTAAAGAGGGATGGATTCCTAGACCTGGTGCAAGAAAACTGGAACCAACCTCAGAATGAAACAGGCATGCTAGGATTTACCATTAAACTTAAGAGGTTAAAAATAAGACTTAAAGAATGGAATAAGGATATCTTTGGTAACCTAACTGATAGTATTAAAATTTCAGAGGAAAGGGTTCAAGACAGTGAGATAAGATATCAGAATTCAACCTCTGTAAATGATCTCATGGAACTCAACTTGAATTAGGCAAAACTCTTAAAGACTTTAAGTGAGGAAGAGATCTTCTGGGGACAGAAATCTAGGGTTCAATGGCTTAAGAGTGGTGATTCTAACACTAAGTTCTTCTAAAACACATGTAGATAGAAAAAGCATGGAATGAACATAGCCAAGATCAGAAATAACTCAGGCCAGTGGATTGATGATCCTAATCTGATTAAAAGTGAAGTTGTAAGTTTTTCCATAACCTATTAACTGATGAAACTCAGCCAATATCTGGCACATTGTACAATGAATTCCTCATCCATATCTCAAACTTAATTAGTGAAGAGGAGAATAGGAAGTTGATCAGCCCAGTTACAATGTCTGAGGTCAGAGAAGCAGTTAGGGGACTGAATAGAGAGGCTGCAGCTGGGGCTGATGGATTCAATGGAACTTTTTACATAACAGCCAAGGAGATCATTAGTGAGGATCTATTAGAGGCTGTCAATGAATTCTTTAGTGGAATTCCTATACCCAGGGCCATATCCAGCACTTGGATAGCCCTCATTCCAAAGATACCTAATCCAGGAACCTTTGCAGATTTCAGGCAAATCTCATTATCCAATTTTCTGAACAAGATCTTCTCTAAGATCTTAATGGAGAGAATGAAGGAGTTGATGCCTAAGATTATTTCAATTGAACAGTCTGCCTTCCTAAAAGGCAGAGACATAGTGGATAACAAATTCTAATGCAAGAAATGATGTCACTCCTAAAGAAGCAAACAGGTAAGCAGAATGTCATCATTAAACTTGATATGATTAAGACTTTCAATAGGGTTTCTTGGGGGCTCATTAACTCTGTCATCCTTAGGTTTGGCTTCCATGGAAAGTTTGTTAAAAATGTATTGAATTCTATAACATCTGCCTGGTTCTCTGACCTAATAAGGGGATCACCTTGTGGATTCTTCATACTATTATTATCATACTATTCTTTATAAAACAAATTTAAATTATATGATGGATTTTACTAATTAAACTTTGTGCAATTAAATTATAGACGTCAATTTTCTTTTTTCAATAATTTTTAAAATATATTATGATTAATTGATAACATTGTGTTATTGTTCAACCAAAAAATAAGATTTTCTAGAGAAGGTCATTTTTTAACTAAACATTCAAGGGAAGACCAAAAAAACTTACGTGGTCAATAAATATTGTACTCTGTAAAAGGTTGGACAATTCCGGCTGCAAAACCATAAACAGTCAAATATAATGAGGAGCTCATCTATAAAGATAAAAAAATTATATATCTTAGATCTAATTTTTTTAAATTAGAGACATTATCAGCAATTCATGATTGATTTATTTAAATAGAAATATAGAAATATAATTTATAATTTTTGATCCAAAAAATATAAATTTATCATCTTAGATAAAAATATTTAGTTTTAAATTATCAATAATAATTAATAATTATACAGATTAAAGAAAATTGAAATTTATGATAATCTAAATTTAGTATTAAAATATAATATAGCTTAAATGCATTAAATATTTTATGATAAAATCTCGAATAGGACCGCATTTTCATAAGCATGTTGAAAGACGGAGTTGAAATAGAATTATAGAAAAGTAAAAGGTATTAATTGAAATATAAAAAAATTTAATGTGCAACGTGCAGTAGTTATAAGTTTATGACCTGATTAATGCAACCTATTTTTTTATTTCTTCTAATTTCAAATTTGGTATTTTCATAACTTATGAAAAGACGTGCTTTCAAGAGCAGAACACATTTATGCTGATATGTACTAAAATATGTCATTTCTAAATATTAGTTAACAAAAATAAAGTAAAGTCGTATAAATAGACAAATTCTTGAAAAAGATCATCTTTTCATAAGCATATGGAAAAATGGGTTTGAATTAGAATTATAGAAAGGTAAAAGGTTTTAGTTGCAATATTAAAATTCATTGCAGTAATTATAAATTTATGACTCGATTAATGCAATCCAAAAATTTTATCTTGATTTCGTCTAATTTTATTTAAATCATGATTTTTCCATAATTTATGTATAGACGGTTTTTAAAGAAACTGGCTCTCAGAAAAATTGAAAAAAAAAATTATAAAATTTTAAATAAACCATTGAAAGTATTTACAAATAAAATGCTTCACTAGTATATTTAATATTTATACAAAGTATTTTATACTATTTTTTTCTCAAAATTAAAATTATTGGAAACACTTATACTCTTTTAATTAAATGTTATTCCATCTATTAATCCATATGTTTAACATAGTAATTTTAGATTTTTTTGTAGAAAATTAAATTACATGGAAAGAATTGATTGCAAGGACTAAAAAAAAGTAGATGAAAATGATTCACTTGTTATAATGAAATATATTTTGATAATATTAAAAAGATAAATCAAAATAAAAAGTGTATCAAATATAAAAATATATATTGTAAAAAATAATTATTATGAAAGAATTTTCCTAACAAATGGAGAATGAGAATATAAAAATAATGTGTATCATTATAAAAAGGGCATGAATAATTACTCATTAATTGACTCGATTAATACAATCCAAAAAATTTATCTTGATTTCTCCTAATTTGAAATTTAAATCTTGATTTTTTCAGATCTTATGGAAAGACGGTGTTTAAGGAAACCGACTCTAAGAAAAATTTCAAATGAAATTTACAAAGTTTCAAATAAACCATTGAAAGTATTTGCAAATAAAATGTTTCAATACTATATTTAATATTTATATAAAGCATTTTATACTGATTTTTGTCTTAAAATTAAAATTTATTGAAAACACTTATACTCATATAAATAAATGTTATTCCATCTATTATTCTCTATGTTTAACATAGTAATTTTAAATCTTTTTTGTAGGCAAATTAAATTTATTGAAAACACTTATACTCATATAAAATGATTCACTTGTTATCATGAACTGTAGTTTGATAATATTAAAAAGATAAATCAAAATAGAAAGTGTATCAAATATAAAAATATATATTGTAAAAAATAAGTATTATGAAAGAATATTCCTGGCAAATGGAGATTGAGAATACAAAAGGAATATTCATCTTCATAAATAGGGTATGAATAATTACTCATTAATTGAAAATATTGAAGTACGGAAAGAATATTTAAAATGGAAAAAAAGATTTGCATTATTAATTGGGGATTTACTTTATAAATATTACATTTTCATTTAATTTTAGAAAGTGACATAAAATTATGTGTGAATATCATGTGACAAAATTATGTCAAGAATTGTTTTTTTAAATATATACTATAGAGTATAGATGTTAGTTAGTAAATAGTTTGGATCTAAAATTTTAAGTATTTGAACAAAATCTCAATTAATGTTTAAACGTTAAAAATAGTATTTCTACCATCATTCGACGGAACCAAATCAACACTCCTAGACCACCTAGATCAATCCTTGGTCCGCCTATACCACTAGCTAGCTACTAACCAAGCTATCAGAGCATGTACAATGGGAGATATAAAAGGATTTAATTAAAAATTGAAACAAAAATGGGATCGAAAATTTTTACTGTGTGAGTTTAAATGCAGTCCACGGGACCAATTTACAAAATGCAAACAGTCTCAGTTTTGACTCGTGCAGAGAAAACACATGGTGCATGGGACTAGGGCTGCTTGCCTTTTTTTCTTTCCCCTGTTTACCACGTGGCAGTCAGTAGTTGGGCCATGTGGCAGTCTCCCACATTTTAAAAAAATTCACTTGAATTTTTTTATATTTTAAAATAAAAAAGGGAAAAATTAAAGAAATGATTTTTCCTTCAAAATCTAAATTAAATTTTGGTTCTTTTAAAAATTAAAATTACATTCTTTAAAATATAATATATGATTATTTTTAACTATGATTCATAAAATAAAATTTTCAAATTGAAATTTAATTTAGGAAATGAAATTTGAAAAAATAAATTCAATTCAATAATTATAGGTGTATTATTAAATTTTACATTTAAATTTATTTTGTTAGGTAAATTTATTTAAATTAAATATTAAATTTAATAAGTATGATAAAGAGAATCAAATGAGGTCTATGAAGTGGATTCAAAGTGGTCTCAATCATTCTTAAGAAAAAAATAGAGTAATTTAATTGTGAAATCAATTATTGAGGTAAAACTTTTTTTTTGATTATTTAATGAATTGAGCTCATAACAATGCATGGTCCAAGGAGGCTTGATTGGCATTATTAGGTGTAAAGCTATATGGAATAAAAGCAAACGACTGAGGTATCTATTATTAACATAATATGCAGATAATAATTGGTGAAAAAATGCCATTTGACGTGGACTATTAAAGTTGTTTTTGGTCATTCAATTAATGTTAGCCGCCGCATTTAAGTAAACGCAAAGTCCAATTGATCAAATCCTCCAACATCCACGTCGCATAATTTGGAACAATTTTCTTTCATAAATTTCACCAAATTTAGTACTTAGCTCTTTTGTTTAACTTTCAAACAACCATAGAAGGTGGGAGTTTAGGATGCCTCCAGCCTTTTCGTTAGTTGAAGACAGCATATTTTCGCTACATTACAAAAGGATAGACTACACAACCAAAAAAGTTTACGTGTAGGGACGAAAATACACTAGTGCAGCGAGGAAGATGGCAATCACGGCGGTGGTCCTATGATTTATCGTCAAAACTCGCCGTCCAAACTTAATTAGTTCGGACTTCGGAATGCCTCACACAGCTCTTCCATCACGATTCAATTCTACGATCTGTTGTGAGAGAATAACTCTAATACTGCTTTGTTGAGAGTGAATATCTCTGATATCACTTTGTTGGAAGAAAACTTTAAATGGAAGAAGAATTATTTAGAATGTTTGGGTGAAAATGAAGAACTTGGAGGAAGAATTTATTTGTGTAAGGAGAATGTTTCTTTTATTTTTGATTTGATTGAAACTCTACTACCACTAGTCTGGGAATGAGCGATCAAAGGCGGTTGATCGAACCGCCTTTAAAGTAAATGATAGAAGGTGGTTATTGTCCGCCTTTCTCGCTCTGGAGGAACTGCCTTTAAAGAGCTTCCGAGTTCAGAAGCTTATTGGTTCCGCTGGTTGTGCTTGCAGCTTCCGGAATCGGAAGCTATAATAACTTTCGGTACTTGAATTAATATCGGAGGCAAAGCGAAGGTTATTGAATCGGGTCCAATATCTGTTGTAAACCTAGTTTTTTCTTATAGAATTTTTTATTTGCTGAATATCTATTATGAGTTTGTAACCGTCATAGTACCTTATTGTTCTGAGTCCGGAAATTGGTTCGGCTCTTAGGTTCCGAGTTCCTTGCAAAAGAGGAACCTTACTTCCGAGTTCGTAAGTAAATTCGGCTACGATGGCCAAATATTCAATTTTTTGATAAATCCGGTCTAAAATAGTCTCAAATCACAAATAATATTTTCAACAAATTTCTAGTAAATTGTCAGGGTTTACAAAAATGTATAGACATTGCTACAATTGCAATTATATATACGTTGGAATAAAAAATCACATAGATTCTATTCCGCACATAATATTAATCGAACTTTATACTCTCTAACACTAAGCATAGTACTTCCAACAACAATCTGTAGACAATGCTAATCAAGCAACTATCTATAGATAGAGATATAAAATAATCATATTATGTTCCGCAAAATACGGGTAACGATTGTTGAGGTTTTCATACTACCATGTTAGGTCTTCCAATAGTTGCGGATTGGACATTGATTAGATGTCTTGCCAAACAATTTCTTGCCATGTTGATGTCATCCTGTGAATACGGCTTGCATTACTTATGAAAAATATGTGCAGATTATAATATAAAAATTAGTTTGAGTATGTTAGTAATGTATTATTAAATAAGAAAAAATGAATTAGTTTGAGATTTAATTTTATCAATCTCTAGGTAATCCAACCAGACATCTTTAACGCACTCCGCTGCGTATAGCATCACGTAGTACTCACATTCCCATGTTTTTGCTTGTTTCTTGTACTAATTATGTGCATGGAAATAAGTTAGTAAAAATAAAATTGAAATAATGTAGTAGGTGATTAACAGGACAAGCGTAATGTCCTTTCACCGAGTACCCGGATAAATTTCCATATGTTGGAAAATCATTAATGGTGCAAAACAACAAAGCCTTCAATTCAAAATAATCTTCGACACTACCATCTACGTTCTAACACCTTCGTTGAACAACATAATTAAATCATCGACCAAAGGGACAAGGTATACACCTATATCATTACCGGGTTGCTTAGGTTTGGAAATCATCAAAGACAACAAAACGTACTTTCGCTTCATTGTCAACCACCACAAGAATAGGTTATAGATCACCACCATGATGGGCCATGAACTGTGTGTGCTACTCATATTACCAAACAGATTCATTCCATTGGTAGACAGACTAAATCACGTCATTCGAACCAAACTCAGGGTACAAAGTGTCAAGCTTTTTCCACTGCTCACCATCCGACGTATGGCTAATCACGTCATCCGGCAGGCGGTCTCTTTCCGCATGTCATCGCAAAACCTTTGAATTTTATTTCAAAGAAAATAACTTCTTCAACTGTGGAATAATAGGGAGATACCATAACACTTTGGTCGGGGTTCTTTTTTTCGAGTTTGAAGCAAGCACCAACCGCAATACCGCCTCGCTTTAACTTATACCTAGACTCACCACAAACCCTACACTGGTCTCGGTCCTCATCCTCAGGGCCTCTGTATAGCATACAATCATTGGGACAAGCATGTATCTTTTTCAATTACATTCCCATAGGACATAAAATCCTTTTGCGGCATACAAACGGTCAGGAAAATTGTTACCCTTCGAAAGCAATTCCCTTACTAGTTCCAGAGTCTCCGTTATGCCTTTGTCAGTCCACCCAAATTTTGCTTTCAAATTCATCAACAACAAAGTTGCGCTCAAAATCGAATGTTTTAAATAACTATACAAAGTCATCTTATTGTCGTTGTGCAAAGTTATTAGCACTTCGAGTTTCCCATGGAATTCTATAGTAACGACCTCCACCATCCCATCGAACCCTTTTTCGTCATAGTGATCAGATTCTTTAGTTCTAACATCGATGACCCCAACATTGTCAACCTCTCTGTGCCACACCCACAAGGTGTAACTAGTTTGAAACCCTCACATGGTGAGATGTTCACGTAACTTCTTCTTACCCAAATACGCATCATTCCTACAATCTTTACATGGGCAGCGTGCTCGCACCACCCCATTCTTGGATACATGTTCAAATGCTACAACAAGAAAGGATTCTACCAAAGGGATATAATCGGGTGATTTTCTCAAATATTTACCAATCAATTCAATTCAATCCATCTGAAACCTTATAAT
Source organism: Rubia tinctorum (assembly GCA_032355605.1). NCBI lineage: Eukaryota > Viridiplantae > Streptophyta > Magnoliopsida > Gentianales > Rubiaceae > Rubia > Rubia tinctorum. The sequence goes on from JAULKM010000008.1 coordinate 7,183,570, forward strand.
AAAGTAAGATGATGAACCACATGACCATCATACAACACAACACATTGTTCCACAATCACAAATGTAACAAGATCATAGCCATTTCAAATAACAATGCTCATAACTTCCAACACGAATTCATTTATCTATCAATAACACAATTGAGGAAGAATTACATACCTTTGATTCTCCCCAATGAATTCTACAATAGTTTTTTGACATCCCATTGACAAAAATTAGGTTCAAATAAATTTTTTTGAAAATCAAATGGCCTAGAACACATTTAATACAGATCCCCGCGGCCTAGTTCCAAAATCGGAACCATTTTCCCTTCCCACCATGACTGAACCGAACTGCGTTCCGGACTCTAAAATGGGTTCAATTTTAACTTCCAGAGTCGTAACCTTATTCAGCACGTCCTAACAAAAGTTAAGATGAACTTTCGAGTTCGGAATAAAAATCGGCCTACACTTCCAAGTTTGGAAGACGATCACTAGAAGGTGGTTTGGCACAACCTCCTTTAATTGGTTTCAATTAAAGATGGTTTTTCAGATATCTGCCTTCTATTAAAGATGATCAAAGGCAATTATCATATAACTACCATATTACTTCTTAAAACCACCTTCCAACGCTTTGCGGATTCGAAAATCGCAAATTCCGAGTTCGGAAGCCATTCAGAAAGGCAATTCCCACATATCCACATTTGAATGGTGTCTTTAATCAAGAAGTATCCACTAGTGTACATCACCCATATTTATACTAGTGGCATCACCCAACTAATGACTAAGATCTTTCCATCCCAACGCTACTTGAATGACTACAATTAGCTATTTAGAATTCTCTCTACAATTCCATCCTAATCTACACATTCTAGAGATCTTTAGATCTTCCATCCATACTTATTAAGACTTCTCTGGATTCCTTCTGGATAATGGGCAACCAAAATGTCATTTGGGCTAATCTAAAATCAAGTTTACTTTTCAACACAATCACCATAAAACCGCTAAAATAAAAAAAAACAAATATATGTTGGGGTAACTTGTTGTAATACTCCATTCCAATGGAACGGTATATTCAATCTTGGATGATTGTGGTAAAACTTTCTTGGATATCGATGTGAGTCGCGTTACGTACGAAAAAGCTGAAGGGGAAAGTAGTCAGTATGGGGAATGTTTTATCAGTAAAGCAGCGAGCTATTCTAATCAGAGAAGCAAGGAAGAGATAAGAGAAGCATTGAAAGGGATTCAGCCATAGAAGAGTTCGTGTAAGGATGGTTATTCGAGTAAATTCTTTAAAGACAATTGGGAAATAGTTGGTGAAGGATTTATATCAGCTATATATAGCTATTTTAAAAGAGGGTCTATACCCGAAAGTCTAGGAGAATCAGTAATAGATTTAATACCAAAACAAACAAAATCCCAAGGAGGCATCTGATTATAGGCCAATAGAGTATTTCTCGATGGTCTATAAAATGATAACTAAAGTGCTCTGTTCCAAGTTTAGAAAGCTATTACCTGGTACGAATAGCCCAAATCAGAGTTCCTTTGTAAAAGGAAGAAATTTGGCCCATTTAATTTTTGCTAACACATGAGCTTTTGCAGAAATATTCAATGAAGGGAATGAGGAAGAGATATGTAATGCAGGTTGATATAAGCAAGGCATTCGATAGCATTAGATGGGGATTTTTAGAAGACTGGTTCACAGAGCTGAAATTTCCAAGTCTGATGGTAAGCGGGAATAAGAAGTGTACAATGTCTTCAACATTTTGTTTAGCCTTTAATGGTAAGCAAACAGAATCATTTGAAGGAAGAAGAGGAGTAAAGTAGGGGATCCTCTATCCCCCTTGCTGTTTGTTGTCTGTGGAGAATTTCACAAGATTGATGACAAGGAGCTATAAGGAAAAAATTGAGTACCATCAAAGATGCAAGAAAGTGGGGATTCACTCTTTACTTTTTGCAGATGTACTAATTTTTTGTGCATCAAAGAAAGATTCTTAGAAGGGGGTGAAGAAATGTTTAAGTTAATTTATGGAGGTATCTAGCTTAGCTATCAGTGCAAGAAAGTCTCAAATTTTTTGTTCAGGTATGGCTGAGGAAGAAAAGGAGGTACTGGCTACCAGTGGCGAATCCAGAAAATTTTCAATGGGGTAACCAAATATTAATAACCCCTATTAAAAAATATGTATTTAATATTAATGGTAAAAAAAATTACATACTAATACCCCTAATTTTTTTTTACCATGGTTACCCCATGCCCCATGCTAGATCCGCCCCGGCTGGCTACTATAATGAATGTAAAGAAGGGTGAGCTTCCTATGCAATATCTAGGTTTGCCTTTGTCAAACGTGAAATGGAGCAAGCTGGACTGTGAAAAACTGATTGAAAAGATAAGGGCAAAGCTACATACTTGATCCACAAGTAATATATCTTATGCTAGAACAATGATGCTGATTAATACTGTTTTGTTAAGCATAGCTGGGTGTTGGTATAGTGTTTTTAGCTTTCTTGAGAGCATACATGATATGGTGGTCAAAATCTGTCGAACATTTTTATGGAGGAGAGAGGAAGGGCAAAAAGGATTCACTCCTGTTTCATGGGCTACCTTATGTCGAAGTAAACAGAATGGATGAATGGTATTGAAGGACCCATCACTATGGAATAAAGCAGCTATGAACAAACTAATTTGGGACTTGGATTCAAAGAAGGATATTCTGTGGGTAAAATGGGTCAATTCTTATTACTTAAAGAGAGAGAGAGAGAGAGAGAGAGAGAGAGAGAGAGAGAGAATTGGATGAAGCATCAATATCGGGAGAATCACAGCTGGGCTTGGAAGAATTTGATCGGGATTGAGCAAAAAACGCTCTCATTCATGAAGCAGAAAAAGAAAGCAAGTGTGAGAAGTACGGCACAAAGCTTTATCACCAAAGCACAGATTCTTTTTGTGGAGGCTCTTTCATAATGGACTTGTTACAGTGGAGAAGCTACAGAGATGCAACATACTGGGAGCACAACCTAATTGAAGCTTGTGCAAGAAGGGGCGGGGAACGACGAATCACTTATTTGTAACATGTGAATACACAGCAGGAGTGATCAGGAAAATGATGGGAATGGAGTTGAGGAATGTAAGAAGTCTGAAAAAAGAGCTGATGAAAATGATAAGGAGGAGGGAAAATGGGAATGTGATGAAGCTGGTTTCTGCATTATACCATGTATGGGAGGAAAGGAATGTAAGAATCTTCAAAAGGAAAGAACAGAAGATGGAGGTAGTGTGCAGAGGTTGAAGCCGAATGGAGATGGAGGAAAGCAGGGAACTAGGAAAGAGAATTAGATGAAAATTTTAATTGAAAAGGAAATGTACAATTTGGGTAGAAATAGTTTGGGCTGAAGGTATGTAAAGGGCCAGGAGTGAGGGTTCAAAGTTTTTGTAATGGGCTCAAAGGTTTTCCTGGTTTTGCATTTATATACAAAAATCTTTACCAAAAACAAATCTACTGCTAATTCTCCAATGCTTGACCCTAATATACCCTTCGAATTGATAACTTTTCTCTTTAAGAAATTCACATACCTTTGTTCGGCATGCTTATTGAAGAACTTTGGGAATGGCGCGATCTCCGTGAATGGGAGATGACTCCTATTGCTTGCCTTGACTTAGCGTCCATACTCCTATGGCTCATTGTTGATTAATTTGGGGTGTGAGATGTGTGGAATCGGGAAAATAGGGTTTGGAAATGGTGGAATTCTAATTGAGTGAATTTGGGGTTTTCGAAATATACCCATTTTTATATATTAAAATAATTCCAAACTCGGAAATGTATAGTGTCTATTTTACTGAAGGGTGTAAAAGATTACGAGTTCGGAAATCAACCACAAAGGGTTTCTGAACTCGGAAACCTTTTCAATCGCAAAATAAATAAATAAAACCTTAAAGATTTTTCTAAAGGGCATTTAATACCCATTTTGAAACCCATGCAAATTTCCCACTCATTTCCCCTTTACAAAAACCTCCCTAACCCTTAGCTCAATTCCTCCTCATCTCCCCTCCAAGATTTCATCTTCACATCATTTGAGGTATGTTTTAATTATATTTTTGTCTCTTCTATTCTAATTCATATACCCAATCTTTTGATTTCACTAGGATCTAGGGTTTTTTCATTGAAGAAGAAGCTATGAGGGAGAATAAATGCATAACCTTTGTTTGATGAGAAGGTTAGTCTTCTTTTCATGTGGAACATATGGTTTACATTGAGTTACCAAAAACCCTAGGATTTCCATGGATTTAAAATAGTTTCCCACAAAGGGTTAGTTATATTTATGAGTTCTATGTTGTGTGGGTTTGTTATTCAAGGTCATTTGTGTATTATGTTAGGGCTTATGTTGGAAAATGGTTGTGGATGATTGAATGTTGCATTTCAATAGGAATCGTAAGCTTATTGGTAGGATTATCCGTATGTAAATTTGTGAGGTTGGTTTACTGATATAAATTCAAGGATTTGTTATATGTATTGTGCATTTGATATGATTAGGGTTTCGGTATTCGTTGAGTTTTTTTACGTATTATGTTAGGGTTGGGAAATGGATTTGGAGGATTAGTTGTTGCATTTTCAATGGGAATCCTAGGTTTAGTAGGACTATTGGTTGAGTTAGGTGATTGTTTTATTAATGGCTTATGTTATTTCTATGGATATTTCTAAGGTATATTTATTAGTTTACATTAAAATATTTGTTATATGTATTGTACATTTCATTTGATTAGGGTTAAAGTATTCAATATGGTTTTCTTATATATATTTAATGTTTTGTAATTTTTTTATACATCAAGAGCCTTGAAGTATGGTTAAGTAATTTTATGGTATATTTGTGAATGTAGCATACAAAATGACGTCTAAGAAAAGAACTGGTGATGTTTCACTTTCCTGAAGTGAAAATTTACCAACAACGAACCATGGTATTGATAAGGATTAGGATGAGGATAACGGATCTGAGGATGTAGGAATACCCCAAACTCATTGTAGAACCTTATACCATAGAATGGCTAGGAAAGAGTTAACCTTGTTGATATTCAATAAGACGGGCAAGTGTGTGTCGAGCAAGTGTGTATCGGGCCAACGTGCTATAAAGTGCATGAAGTCCCCAAAGATTACAAGGCTACTTTATGGATGGAATGCAAGGTAGAATTAGTGAAATGTTATTTCCTTTAATTTGTTTTTTATTAAAAGTTTAACTCCATGATTGACCCTGTGGAGTTGAAAATCCTCACAGAGGTCATTTGACATCGAAGCACCGGACGTGGGTGATTTATGAAAGAAGACTATGTTCATGATGTCCAAGAGTTGGCGTCAACATAAATACACTTTGTCAAGAGACTGCATATTTAATGATAAGAGAGGTGATCGCCCTTGGCTAACTTACACTCACATTCAACCAGACATTTAGGAGAACCACAAGAGGAGGGCCTTGGAGAATAAGAATAACATTAGTAAGAACAATAACAAATTATTAGTGTGTTTAGATTTACATGTCTATAGTGATGACATAAGTCTAACATCCTAGCTTAGGGTACAAGGGAAGATAAACAAAATATTTCCGTGAACAATATAATTCCTCGCAGATTGAGCCGTGGGGGTTATGCCTTGGCGGAAATCGACCTAGTGAAGCAATGTTTTGAACAAGATGTGCAAATTGAAATATAGGGTGGGGTGACCAAAGATGAGGCAATGGCTTAGGTGCAACCAACCAATGAGGATGACATTGAGAGGCACGATCTATTTCTAAAAGGCCAACAAAACAAAGACGAAGTATATGTCAAAGATGGAGGAAAAAATTACGGAATGAATCGTAAGTGAAAATTGTAGTGAATATATTATTATATTCAAATTATTTTTCTTAAACGTGTACTAATATTTTCCTTCTATTATATGTAGGAAAAATTTATGAGTGATCAATTGCGAGGGCAATTCATTCCAATGGATAAGCATGACATCCTTTGTGTAAAACCAAAAAATCGACCACCCAGGGTGTGCTAGAGAAGTGGGATCATTCATGAACCAACGGGAGGTGTTCGGAATTTTTAGGTCCTATGATCACACTGAATCCTCGAGAGTCCACAACCTGCAAAAACAAGCACTTTTACAAGACAAACAAATTGAGCAGCAAGACATCGTCATTCGTAAATTGATCCAACACACCGGGCTTGTTCTTCAGAACAACTTAGACGATTTGTCGTCTGATTGGACCCCACCATCAAAGGAATCACATCATTCCCCTGGAGATGTTCAGGTGAATTGGGAGGCTATTGCTCAAACTCCGAGAATTGAGAGGCAATTTTTCAAACCCGACAATCTCGACAATTCCTTACTAGCTAGTAAAAAAAGTATATATTTTAATATGTTCGAAATTATTTGAAAATTAAGTTTCTAAATTAAAATATATTTTGGTGGGAATGTAGAAATCACTCCTGTGTGAGCTTATATATTTATCAAGGCAAAGGTGGTAGACCACTCCTTGTAGCCAATGGAGTTTTGAATGAGTTGATAAAACACCATCACTCTGTACCTATTACGGAGGGTATTTCTAGGGTTTAATTGGAGGATCCGTTAGTGTTGGGCGTCCCTTTTCCAATCACAAACTGAGAATACAAGAAAGTTGGTCCTGCACGGGAAATATTTCTTCTTTAACCTTGTCAAATTATACTGTAACAGATCAACACTTGAAGGAAGCACAGCCTGCATCACCTAAATCGGTGAAAACAACACCAAGATCAATCAAAGAAACACATAAATTGGTCCCAACAACACCCATGGAGGTTAGACCTCCAATTTCAAGAGCACGAGTCCTTCGAGACTCAACACACTTCGTACGGGTGCGGTATAATTAACCTCAACAGCATGATTGAAACTCAACATATGCATTCTTGGGAAATTAATGTGTGTTCGGATGCAAACGTGAAATCATTGCATTTTAGAGTGATTTTGAAGACTTATGGAGATGTGAACAAATTAATCAAACGATCATGTCCATCTACACCTTGTGAGTGACTTCTATAATTTTAATTAAAATTCACTATTTATTACTTCAGACCGTATTAAAACTACATAAACAAAATAGTATTTCTTAGGTACATGTTTTTTACCCATAATCAAAAGTAGGGATGAATTGGATACAGGTGCCATTCAAGAAATTGGTTATACAAAACAAGAGAAGATCGACTATATTCATAAAAGCCTAGGGCGAAAGGATAAGAATCTTTTCATTGCGCCATACATCGAAAAGTTACACTAACTTTGTTCAATTCATTTTCCGACATCATTTTCACACATTTTGTAAATAATTTAAATTTCCTTATTCAAGGACAATTGGAGATTGATTTTAACTATTCATGATGGAGATCCGGATACGACTACCACCATAAATGAAGACATTCCACGTCTTGATCAAACATTCAAGGGTTTTGTTCGTGATCCTCTAAGC
>JAULKM010000008.1:7191114-7214149 GCA_032355605.1 Rubia tinctorum
TAATTTTTGACCCGTTAATGGGTTTTTGGCCTGGATGATGTCCAAATGATCAAATTATTTGGTTTATTTGGTTTGAAATTGTTTTCAAACCAAAACCAAATTTTAAATTCATTTTGATTAATTCGGTTGATTTGGGTTATATAGTTTGGTTTTGGATTTTTAAGGGCAAAACCCAATAAACCAAACTGGACCTAGTAATTGAATCAAACACGAGCTGAGCTTGAGTTTTTCTAATTTTAACCGAGCTGAGTTCGAACTCAAAATTTAGGCTTGAGTTGATTTCGAGTTGAGCTTTATAGTCTTTTTTTAAGTCGAGCTTGAGCCTAGGGAAGTTCGGGCTCAGATTGGCTTGATCTCACCCGTAATTGTATGTATTATTTTTTTGGGTAGTCAATAGTTTACGTTTATTTATAGTTTTTTTTCTTCCAATTTGGTTTGTTCAAATATATTTGAATAAAAACCAAAAACCAAAAAACCGAATTTGAATAAACCGAACTTAATTTTACCAAATATGGTTCGGTTCTTGGTTTTGGGTTTCTCAAAGGTCAACCCGATTAAACCGAACCAAATAAACCGAAACATTTGAAAACCGACCCGATTCCCACCCCTAATTTTTGCTGCTTATTGTTCATCCCTAGATCTACATCAACCTAAATTATTTCTACAACGGATGATCCACATAATTGAAAACCGCCCAAAATTCACCTAGAGCCCGGCAATGACGAGGGGTAGCAGATCGGAGAAAGTGAAGAGAATCTTCCAGCAGTTCAACCTGAACCAGGAGGAGATGCCAACCCTCGTGGTTTCCATGAACTTGCTAGAAAAGTTCAGCGATGATCAAATTAATGCCATTCTCGACAAGATCTTTCGCACCTACGTTGAATTCGTCGACATCAACAAGGGCTTAACCAACGACGACCTTCTGTGCACGTACGATGACGGTGCCGAAGACGTCGACCACGACTTTGTCGCGCTGCTATGGGGTGTTTTCTATCGGAGGTGGCATTGCTGCAGTGGCGGTGCCATGGTGGCGATGGGAATCGGGAGAGGCATGGATGTTTTCTGATAGGGATGGCACTGTCGTGGTGGCGCCGCCGTGGTGGGTTTAGGAATCGAGAGGGGCAGGGACATTTTTGAGGGGCAGGGTGTTTTTTGGTCGTGCTAGAACCAACGTGGTGGGGCTGGGAATAGAGAGGGGCAGAGGCATATTCTGGCAGGGACGGAACTTCATATGCCTGAAAAAGTCCAAATTCCGGTGGCGCGCGTGGTAATGGAGGTGCGGCGGCAGTGCGGTGATGACAGAGTGGTGTTGTCAGTGGTTTTGGATATAAGGATGAAGAAGTCTGAGGGTATTTTTGTTAATAGATTTGTAATTTGAAGACTAGGGGTAGTTTAGTCTATTTGGGTTTGATCACTGCCTAAAAATGATAGGCCAAAGTCGGAATAGTGCGAAAAAGTTATATCGGCACATTAGTTGAAAAACTTAGAATCGTACTTTCAGATTTTACAGGGTTAGATTAGCACTTTCAGAAAATAATAGGGTTAGTTTTGTATTTTGCCCTAAAAGAAAGTTCAAAATATTCCTACTGTTAATGCAAGAATTTGTAGTATGCTTATAATCAATCCACACCGGTCCAACATGCATATGAACCTACAAGATTGGAAGACTGATGTCAGGCAGGCAGGCGCAGGGTCGTGCCTGCTTCGACGCTCCAGTTAGCATTTATTGTCATGTAGAAGCGTATTTGGGTGAGTAGTGATTTGATAGCAAATCTTACCTTCCCTCCTGTATATTCTCTCGTTATATGCGTTTGGTGGCTGATGGGACATTGGCCGTCCCATCAGCATGTGCTTTTTCCTCTCTCGCTGCCTTCTTGGGCAAGCTGGGCTTGCTCTCTTCTATTTGACTTATGGGCTGAAAGCCTATGTATTGGGCCGATGCGGCCCAGGCCTTATCACCTACCGAATGTTAGATATATGATCAAGGAAATACACATCTTAGACATAGTATTTACTCGATTTTCGATTACAAAAATAGATGTAGCCGAGTCACATTTCTTAGCCCATTGTACTGAGAATTGAACATGGAGAGTATCCAACAAAACCCACAATATGGGATCAAAATGAAGAGTGTCCAACAAAACCATTAACGGGATCAAACTGGACGTTGGTTCTCAAAAAATACAACAGCATGGAACCCTTTTCGAACCCAAAACCAAATAAAGATTAACGTTGAAATCATCCCATGAACATTAAAGAGAGATATCATGCATGTCCAGTTGTATTAATAACCAAACGTCCAACTTCTGTGTCATTTCTTCGTACCAGCCGACATAAAAAGCCCACCACAACTGAAAAGTCTGAAATACATATGGAATAAGAAGCCTCAAAGGAAAGTACAGCAATTAGCAAATTATGACTGGGCCAAAAAACAGGTTAGAAACGAAGTGAGAAAAGGGTGGTGACGGATATAAGCTACTGGACTGGATCTAGATCATCTTTTCTGGGCTGTGTGAATTTGTATACACCAGTATACAAATTGCTAATAACAAAAGCTTAAATTGTGTTATTTCGAAGCTTTTTGGTTCCCATTTGGATCCAATCCGATGTCGTGCTTTGTTCTGAAAGGTAGCACAGGGCCCAAAGGCTTTCTGAACATTTAAATCAAAATTTTGTTAATCTTAGACACCTAACGGCAAGACTGAAAAGACAGGCTGCAGATGACCCACGATCTTTGTGATTCAGATTTTGGTGGTGGTACTTTGTTAGTGGTGCAATAATAGGATTCTTCAAAGGGCGTTTCCAACTATTTAAATAGATAGAGTTTCAAATTTCACTGAATTTCAGTAGTGACGTTTCGTGGTTTACTTATTTCAATAGGATAGCATGTATGTATGTAATTTGCTGATTCTATGCAATCTTTCCAAAAATAATAAGAATGATTTCGAAAATCAAATTTGCTGAAAAATGGACATGAGAAGCGCTTTAAAAAATTACTTAGCACAAAAAGAACAACTGCAATATATGGAAGCGGTTAAATAAAAGGTGCTATGAAATACCACTTACTTAAGCATCTATTTCAAAAACAGCTGCTATGAGGGTGGGAAAATAGTTGCAATGTGTCGGGCCTGTTAATTAACGTTACTATGACATAATTCCCTTACACCACCCTCTTAGGAACCCCTTTCGTAAAATTGAAAAATAGCTGCTACGTGGAAAAATTTAGCTGCCAAAGGGGGTTGTCCAGTAATGTCTGCTTTTTTTTTTTTACAATACTCAACATCAAAATTTAACTGCGTATTTGAATAGATTTATAAACAAAAATATTATCATATATGAGATTAGTGAATTCATCGTAACAAGTAATTTCTAAATATCATCTTCTTATTTGTCGTTATTATACGTAGGCAAACATATTAATGATCCAACATGTTTCTTGAACAACGTAATAATGATTGCAGTGCAAATAGAGTCGGGACAGATAAAATACTTTCACGTAAAATATAATTTATACATTATTATTGTATTACTCACTCTGTCAAAGCATAAGCTGCACTTTTACTATTTGACAGTCAATATTATCATATTTTGACCACATATTTGAACAGATATATAAATAATAATATTATCATATGTGATATTTTTGGATTCGTAGTAATAAATAGTTTCTAAATATTAATTTTTTATTTGACGTTATTATACAGAGTTAAACAATTAATGGTCAAACATGTGTTTTTGAAGACCGTGAAAAAGATTCTATACAGTTTATACTAAGACGGAGGGGGTATTTGGCTATGTTTAGTAGAGTTGTGCTTATAAACAAAGCTGACTTATTTTAAAAGTAGGGGAGACCAAGTTCTGTTTTCTCCCAAAATAACTTATAATTTCAAAATAATCTGATTTTTACCATTTTACCAAATATTAAAAACTATTTTGCTTATAAGCAAGTAAAACAACTTATAAACTTTGTCAAACAAATTCCTTTGACTTTTCTCTTTGAAAGTAGCAACTAGAGAAGTGGGAAAAAAACCTTGAGAAAGGGGGAAAAGAAAAGAAAAAAACTAGATGGGGTTGTTGAGAAACAAGGAAAAATGAAATTATGGAGGGTACCCTCTAATACAGTTGATTTGAAATGGATTAGATGTTAAGTGACTAGAGCAACGTCTCTCGGATTTCGTCCCCCGACCCTAAAAAAGTACCTTCTCCGTAATATTTTTATTTGCACTTCTATTTTTTGATACTATTCTCTATCAACTTTGATCTTAATATTTAAATAGATTTATTAGGGGTGACAAATGAGCGGTCGGGTTAAATACGGGTTGGGTAATATGAGTTGTTAAAAAATACGGGTACGACTCATTTCGACCTATTTTATGATGAGTCAAATATGGGTCGGGTCACATATGGGTTGGGTAGAAACCCGTCAACCCGTGAGTAAAAAAATATTCAACACACGGGTCAAAAATGGGTAAACCTGCAGGTTTCAACTCATATATGAATCCGTATGGGTTTACATGTCAGCCCATATGGGTGAAACCCGCGGGTTTCAACAGATATAGTGACTCATCTGGGTTATATAACAACCCATATGGGTAAACCCGCGGGTTTCAACCTATATATTGACACATATGAGTTTATATACAAATCCATATGAGTTGAAATTCACGGGTTTACCCAACATGGGTATACCCGCAGTGAACCCTCAAACTCAACCCATCCAACCCATATTTTTCAAATACACATTTAACTCATTACTCATTTAACCCATTACCCATTTAACCCACACCCACCTGGGTTTTAAAATAGATAGCCCGCTTGACCCGCGGGTTACGGATCTATTTTGACACCCCTAAGATTTATGAACAACAATATAATCGTATATGATATTGTTCAATTCGTCGTAACAATTAGTTTCTAAATATCAACTTTTTAATTTTTCATTAATTTACATAAGTAAACATATTAATGGTCAAACATGTTTATTGAACAACGTGATAATAGTGCAAATCTAACAAATACAGAGTGAGTATGTAAGAAAACACTTTGGTCCAAATTTAAAACCTCAACAAATAGGAACTCAACAAGTAAACTACCACTTCATTTTGACAAGAAATTAGAATCTGAAATTACTTAATTTTAAGGGCATACGCACACCCAAAAAGAATTTAGCAAAAGGTGTTATCATTTTAATGTTGAGAAAAAAAGTACTTCATCATTCATATGCCACCACAAAGTAAGAAAAAAAGCGGAATTGTAATTATACAAAGTAGGGGGACAAGGATTGCATTTCAACGACATAACTTTAAGTAAATGATGTAGTTTAGCTTTTAAAAAATGGATTAATCAAAGGGTTTCGTTTTCCCAAGCTTAATAATTATTAATTAGTGACATGCATGTTTCCTTCCTCTTAAAGTCAATTCCCATAAGCCAACATGTACAGGTTTTGCCCTCTCCTACTATTTCAAGTGATTTAAAGTTAAAGTTTCATGATAGTATACCTAAGCATCTTATTTTAGAGCACAGTGAAAAATGTACTATTTCATTGGATGTGATACCATAACATCAAATGCTTGAATTTAGGTGAATGAAATGTGTGGATGAAATTAAATTTATAAAGGAAAAAGTAAAATAAGTGGATGAAATTAAAGGAATTTCTCCATAAAAGGAAAGTGTGCAAAATTCAAAAAAAAATGTGTCACATCCAATGAAACGGAGGGAATACCATCATCTCTATTCCATTAGATAACTATATTTAAGAAATCATTTCTAATATTATAAAATATTCTTGTATATTGAGACAAGAAACTTATTATAACATTGATTTTGTAGTAAAGATTACACGTTTAAAATGTATTATATATTTAGACCAAAGTGTATTTGTCTTTTGAATTTTAATGAAAATTCTATTTGAACAAATTCTATTTGAACCCTTAACTCTCTCTCTTCTTTTCCCTTCTTTTTTTTTTTGAAAAAAACATTGTTCCCATTCTTATTAATTTGAAGATTGTGATATCATCGTAACAGGTTTGGACCATATAGCCCCTAACTAATCTTGCTAAACTTGAAAACATTGTCTAAATTACACAATGTGCGGTGCGCCTCCCAAAAATGATCCTTTGAGTCCGTCGAGAATTCCGGAGTTGAAGTTCACATTTTATATTGGTAGTCTTATACTCCATTTGTGCCACAAAAATTTCCGTCTTCACTGGATTGCACCAGTTATATAGTTCTGGTGAGGTTGTTGCTAGATTTCTCCAATCAGCGTGAAAAACGCATGTTAGATACAAGTGCATATATGTTTTGTTTTGAAGCAGAACGTGTTGCCTCCATATTAGTTCATGGTTGGCTAGAGTAATCTCCATTGGTTTGCCACAACTCCGTAGTTCTAAGATTTTGACCCAGAACCGTCTTGGAGGTTGTCGCTAGATTTCTCCGATCCGCGGCAGTACACCTAGAAATAAAAACCTCAAAACAACACTAAAATTAAAATAAACCTAAACCATTGATATCATCCAAGGAAGCAATTCCGTAATGCGAATCTTCAAAAACCCAGAAATAGACATCGACTATAGAGTTTTGCCCTCCAAACCTGCTGCAGATGTGGTGCTACAGGCTAGTAGAGACTTTGGTGTACGCCAGAAAGCTCTGTTCGAGGAATATAGACTATCACATGAAGACTCGTATATTCCTATTTTTCAGTGGGCTAAACTATGTCCTTGTCACATGAAATAGGGCAGGGGGAGCGGGTACGGATTATGGTCCCTCCATACCCATACCCACATAAAATTTTCATACTCATACCCACCACATCACTCATGACGAGTACAACATTAAAATACATCCTCACCCCATCGGGTATTATCTAAAATCCACCCCGCCCCATCACCAACTTGGGTCTCCATATCCACTTCAAATCCATTTTACTCACCTCATTTACATCTCCAAAAGACACTTAAAATTTTACTTTAAAATAATAGTTTTTATATTATAAGTTTAATAATATTTACATAAAAATATTATAAGTAAAACATGTGCATTATGGATAGATAATAGTTTATTATATAATAAATTAGTGTTTACATAGTGGGGTGGGGTGGAGCGAGTATGAAATAATATTCATACCTGACCCACTACCCATGGCGGGTATCATTTTCATGCTCATATCCACCTCACCCCCACCAAAATAACATCCATACTCGACCCATCGGGGCGGATGCGGGCGGATCTCCACCAAAACTCACCCCACTGCCATCCCTAATTGTTGTGGATACAACCATCCATAACGGATATTTGTTGCTTGACGAGGTCGAGCATGGAGTGGAGATAGGTTATAGGGATGGGTTGAAAAGAAATATTAAGGCGTTGAATGTGCTTTGAGAGTGGATTTCAGGAATGGGCGAGGTGGGGAGAAGTTGTCCCTTCGTGAGCCGTCGACCACCGCCATGATTCGATGAGCATCGTCGTGAACTGTCATGCGCAACTTCCACACTGCACACGTTCCCGCCCATCCATTCTCTCTTCTCTTCTTGCTGTCTTTGCCTACTAGCAATAGATCCTCTAGCTGGCTCCAACTGGTCATTCTTCTTCTCTGACAACCCGGTTCTTCCGTTGGCTGGCTCCTGCGAGAACAATCTCCACCGTGGAACACCCATTGTGCCTGTCGGGAGTAGGGACAATGAGCGGGTGGTACTTATTTCTGAACAAGATTAGGGAATGACGGTGAGCAGGACGGTTTGTACTGGATAGTCTTCACTCACCGAGATCAACAAATTGAAAGGGAAATTACAGGAAAAAGGAAGGAAATGAAGGGGAGGCCGCGGGACTGCCGCATGCCCCCCACTAGGGTTCTTTTTTGAGGTAGTGGGTTTACTCGTTTCCAAAGAGAATTTTTAGGAAGTTGTGAAAACCAATGAAATAAATTCTCATTCAATCCTTAACCTTTTGAAAATGTCATTTAACTAATTTTTAGAAGCACCAGCTTTTGTGTTGTATTTATAGAAGTTTGTAAGGATTTGTAAATTTTTGGACTTGTAATTTTTTGAACTTTTTCCTGTGCATACTTTTTGGATGAACAATGACCGTAAATGTAAATAGGCGGGTATTTTTAGTCGGGAATTACCTCCAACGGTAATAAAAATGGGGGAAACATTTCCCAAATCAACCATGGCCATTCTGGTCTTTTTACATGAAACAGTGTCCACTAGGCTAAGATGGAGTGACAGGTTGACCCAAAAAAGAAGCCTTTTCACTTTCTACAATAAGAGGACGGAGGGAGTAATACTTTTAAAAATTTTATAAGTTAAATAACACGCGTCGCTAAATTGATAAATCATATTTTGACCCCGTTCTCTATAGTCTATATGAGATGATTTGAACTGAACTGAACTGATTAGAACTGTATTAAAGTGAACTAAAAATAAGCATGTTAAAAAGCAGTAATAATATGACTCGATAAAGTTAAATTTCACCAAACTAAATTTTCGTTTAATTGAACTAATTTGAAGTAAATTGAATTGAAGTATAGGTAAACTCTGGTGAACAGACCCTTTATCTATCTCATATATTTAAAAGTAATGATAACTTTCTTATTGTAACATTTTTATTTCACTTTTCTCTTTCAAAGCTCACACATTCCTTAAAAGGAAGTATTAGAGCTTCTTTATATATAGAAATTTTAATTGATTTTAAAGATTTTGAACAAAATTATCAGTCTCCTAAGCCACCCAACCTTTTAATATATATGTGTGGAAAAAAATTAGTTCCTGTACTTGTAAAAAAAGTAAAAAGAAGTTTGGATGATGTAATATTTAATACTATTAAATTCTACAAAATAAAGGATCTTTAATTTAGAGCAAATAAATAGAGCGGAAATAAAATTAATCAACATTTATTTTTCTCTTCTTTTTAAAGAAAGTGGTTTGACTTTTGTAACATAACATGGTTGACATAGTAAAATGTCCATTCAAACAGAAGAATAATTAAGCACATTAGGCCTCTTGTTATGTAACAGCCAAAAATGGGTTAGGGAGGATAGTGAAAGGGAATGGAAATGATTAATTAACCGCTAATGATTGTTTTCTGGATGCTTAAGTTTTCTAAAAATGGTAAGAAAAATAAAGGCAAAAGGCACGAGTGAAATGAAGCAAAGTAAAGGCGTTTAGGTCAATTGCCTAAATATTAGGACAAGACGTCAGATAATTAAGTTTTAGTTGACAGAAGCAGCGTTTATATGATATCCATGTGGTTATGTTTCCTGCTAATTAATTAATTAATTAATTAATAATTAGTGGTCCAACTTAAATATATGGATGTATATGTGCATTAAGGTCATCTCAAACTAAAAGGGACCCTTATTTAAAAGTCCTTCCATCTCAGTGTTCCCCACGAGTAATGTGGCGTGTTTGTACTTAATTCTCCTCCTTAAAGGATCTATTCATCTCAAACATCATATAATAGAAATTGTTTGATTTCTTGGATGGTTTTATCAACCTGAGATATTGAACCTATTTTGACTAATGTAAATCAAATTTCTAAAAATAACATACTAGTATTATAATATGTTAGTGATTTTAATTCTTTACTATATATAATTAATCATAACTTCTAAAAATATGTTTAAAACCATAAATATCGTATTGTACCATATCATACATACATATATATATAATTGGGATCATGTGAGAACACCAATCTTAGGTGAGAATACTAACTTAATTGAGAACACATCCTGACCATTTAATCACTCAATATAATGGTTCTAATATAGTGCTAAACTGATAAAACTCACGGGTCCTTATTCTGGGTCATACGCATGAAACTCGGGTCAATATTTAATGATTTATAACTATTTGATATAGTTTTTCTTAGATGATCAAACTTTAAAATTTTAAATAAAATTCTTTGTTTTCAACTTGACACAACTTGTACAAAAAACTTTATTCTAATATTTTAATTAATAATATCGCGCAACACGCGATGCTACTCTGCTAGTCTCAACTAAAATCAATCAAATTATATTAAATTGAATAATATATTAATTTTAGGCCTACTAAGTCCCTGTTTTCTGGAGTTTATTTGGATTTCACTTCAATTCATATCATATCAGATCAGATCGGTATATTTATATTTATTTCAATTCAGTTCAGTTCAGTATATTTATATTATTTCAGTTCAGTTCAATATATTTATATTTATATTTATATTTATTTCAGTATATTTATATTTATATTTATTTCAGTTCAGTATATTTATCAACTACAATCAATAAATAAAACTAAAAAATTAAGATAATTAATAAAATTGAAAAATAAAACATTACAAATCCATATATAAAATGAAAACTAAAAAAATGTTTGATATGAGAATTTTCATTTTTGATATGAAAGTTCATATTATCAAGAGTTAATCTGCATTTTTTTTAAAGAAATACCACCTGTTATGGTGGGGGGATTGGCGGACCCCTACCTGCTTATTAATTTAATAATAAAGGATTACAAAAAGTGGGGGACGTAATACCTTACCTCTGAAGACTATAATATGTAAGTTTTGAATACATATTGCCTATTTACTAAAGAACCTCAGATCAGAATTGAAAATATAAAAAACTAAGAGATTTATTACAACGTGGAAAAATAAAATATAGAAGAAGGCTATGTTTTCACATGTGGAACAGAAGCTGCATCCAACAAAATCTTGCCTTGATTCTCCTTGGGCAAACCTGCATAATCGAAAACATTATTTACATGTGAAGTACTTGCTAATTTGGCTAAAGCGTCGGCTACGCTATTGGCTTCCCAGTAGATGTGCTTCATATTGCACTTGAGTTTCAAGAGGAGAGCTCTAATTTGTATGATGTATGTTGTGCACATCGATGGAACCAGGGGGATGAGGGAGTGCTGGCGCCTCCCCTAGGATCCGGGCCCCCAAAATTTAGGCCTTGGCGCCGCCAGAATCCATCAATTCCGCCCCCACCTTGACCTGGTTGCAGCCTTTCTTTCCGGCGAATGGCTGAGGGAGATGATGGGTTTCTAATTTTTTTTAATTTTTTTTTTAAAAAAAATTCCCATTAAACAAAACGACTTCATTTTGGTATAAGTTAAACGACGTCGTTTTGTTAAGTCAAGGGCTGGGTTGTTTCTGATTTTTTTTGTTTTCCCATTAAACAAAACACCGTCGTTTTGGTATAAGTGAAACGACGTTGTTTTGTTAGGTCAAGGGCTGGTTGTTTCTTATTTTTTTTTGTTCCCATTAAACAAAACGATGTCATTTTGGTATAAGTGAAACGACGTAGGTTTTGTTAAGTCAATGGTTGGAATGGTTATTTTTGATTTGTTTTCCCATTAAACAAAATGACGTCATTTTTGGCATAAGCCAAACGACGTCGTTTTGCTAAGTCAAGGGCAAAAAAAATGTTGCCTCTCTTATTCCGGTCCCCCTTACAAAACGTCCTGGTTTCGCCACTGGCTGTGCGGTTCCATGGTTTTACAATCTTCCCTTCTAGTATGTGCTGTAAGATTTGGTAATCAACTTCAATCTCTAGATCTTTGATGCTTTGTTGGATAGCTAATTGGAGTCCATGTCTTAATGCTGCAGCTTCTGCTTGAAGAATAGAGCCGTTTGGAATGGTTTTGGCTTGTGCTGCAATAACAGAACCTTTGGAGTATATGATTATAACTCCAATCCCTCTCATGCCAGTTTGTAATACAGATCCATCTGTATTCAACTTATACTTCCCTGGAAGATTCCATTGTACAGTTCTATTTTCCTTCATTTTCCTATGATCTTTCTCTATCATGAGTTTAGGAATGTTTTTGGCCAGATTCCAGTAGCATTTAATCCTTTTACTCAAAAGAATGTCATTAAGAAGGAAAAAATGTTTTTAATAATAAGATCTATTTTTGTTGTTTGATTATCAAAGATGATCATATTTCTATCACACCAAAATGTTCCAGGTAATCAGACATGGAATTAACTTTATTATGTTATTAGCCTCTTGATTTGGGATGTTTAAATGTCAATAAAAGTAAAATCTATCCCATAAAAAGAAGAAATCATGTGGTTGGATTGAGAAGATTTGATTCACAGCCTTCCAAATTTTCATTATTTATAAGCAGTTGCTAAAGCTGTGATGCAAACCATCAGATTCGTTTTTGCAAGAAAGGCATTTTAAAGTAAAAATCTTCTAAAATGTCAGGTAATGAAATTAAACGATTGAGTATTCTCCAATTTAAGAAAGTGATTTTTTTGGTAAATAAGATGACCACAGATATCTAAAAGAGTTTATTTTCTATTTCTTGGAAATGAGAATTTCATAAGCTGATTTAAGTGTGAATTGCCCATTAAAAGTCCATCTTATCTTCATAGTCATGCCAGATATTAAACTGTTGTTCCATGATTTGTATTATGTTATCTAACAAAAAATCTTTTAGAATCTGAGTTTTAGAGGTTTTATTTGTTAAAAATTCTGCCACTGTTATATCTTGGAAAGGTTGTGTATTATCTGCATTTAATGTTTCAGATAATATCCCTTTTCCAATCCAGTTTGAATCCCAGAAGGAAGTTTCTTCTTTGCCTATTTGGATGTGTGTGTTCTGTTGGGCTATTTCATTAACTTCAATTATTCTTTTCCAGATTTTAGTTTTTTATGATAATCTGGAAAATACCACATGAATTTGGCCCATAAAGATTTTTCCTTGTTGTAATTTCCACCATAATTTCAATGAATTTTTTTAAAATCATTATGTGAAGGTTTTTAAGGCCTATACCATTTTCCTCAAAGGGATAACTTAGGTTCTCATAATATTTCCATGTTCTCCTCTTATTGTTTTCTTAGTTACTTGGTCTCCATAAGAACTTGGTCATCATTTTACGGATATTGTCAATGATTTTTTTGTTGGTTTAAGGACTGTTAGTAATGAAGAGGTATGGATGATAGAACGTGTTTTATTAGGATTATTCTTCCAGTTGCAAATAAAGATTTATTTTGCCAAGATTTGATTTTTGTGTTAATGTTACTCAAGAGAGATTGAAAGTGGGAGTTCTTTGATCTACCTGTATAAATTGGACAACCCAAATATTTGAAAGGTATATTTCCCAACATCATTTTTGTCTCATTCTTAATTATTGTTACAGTATGGGCTGGGGTATGTTTTGAGAAATAAACTGATGATTTCTCAAAATTAACATTTTGGCCAGTTGCTGGTTCATATGATTTTAGGAATCCTATTAAGGTTTGTATTCCTTTTTTTTAGTATTGCCGAAAAATTACTGTGTCATCAGCAAAAGAGAGGTGAGAGATTTTAATCATTGATGATGGGAGTTTGTAAGGTCTGATGTTTGAGTATTGATAAAGGAAGTTTAAGTTTTTATAGAAAGCTTCAGCCACCAGAATGAAAAAGTATAGGTGAGAGAGGATCCCTTTGTTTTAATCCCCTATAGGCTTGGAAGAAACCATTTGGAGTACCATTTATTAGTACTGAGAAAAAAACAGAGCTGATATTGCCCATGATTAGGTTTGTTTAATGTTCAGAGAAGCCCATTTTAATCAGTAATTTATTTAGAAAATGCCATGATACTCTGTCAAAGGCTTTCATCATATCTAGTTTAATAATCATGTTAAGCCCTTTCATTTTTGAGTGTAAGAAATTTGTGATCTCTTGTATTAATAATACATTATCTGCAAGTTCTCTACCAGATATAAATGCAGATTATTCAGTGCTAATTACTAAGTCTAGATGTGGTTTCGGCCTTTCAGCTATAAGCTTTGACATAATCTTGTTTGAAAAATTACAGAGACTAATTGGTCTGTAATTCTTAAAATATGCACAAACATCTTTTTTGGGTATTAAAATAATTAGAGCTGAGGAAATAGCTTTGGGTACTGGAGTTAAGTTTAAGAAGTCATTTAAAGCTTCCAGTGTGTCTTCTTTTATTATATCCTAACAATGTGTATAAAAGCTTCCAGAAAATCCATCTGGTCCAGGGGCTGAATCACTATCCATTTGTTGTATGATGGAAGTGAGTTCTTGTAGAGTTCCAGGTCTTACTAATTGTTGATTAATTTGCGGAGTTATTACTCCTGGAATATTTTCTAATATCCATGATGTATTAATTCCTAATGGGTCAGAACATTCATTTGTTAGTAGTTCAGAGAAGAAACTTACATCTTCTTCACTAGCTTCTTCACTTATTCCTTGTTTTGTATTTAACCATTTCCATTTGAGTTTTTAATCTCAGAGATCATTTGTCTTTTGTGTTTTGATTTGATTGAGTTATGGAAGAATTTAGAGTTAGTATCCCCTTCTCTTAACCATTTGATCCTTCATTTCAGTTTCCAAAAATGTCTTGACTGGCCAAGGCTAGAGTGAGATTTGCTTTAGCAGAACTAAAATCTATAAGTTTTGTTGTGTTTTCATTCAGTTGCAAATTAGCTTCTGCCTGTAGGAGTGCTTCTTCACATTCTTTTAATTTATCAAAAATGTTTTTGTTCCATATTTTTAAGGCTGTTTTTAGGTTTTTAATTTTGAAAGCCAGTTTGTGCATGCCCTTTAGGTGAGTGTATTCCATTCATCTTGAATTAAATGCATGAAACTGTTATGTGAGAACTAGAAGTTTTGGAATTGAAAGGGTTTTGGACCAGAGGGTTCAACTTCTCCTTTTATGTTGAAAAAGAGAGGTGAGTGGCCAGGTTGTTGTCTAGGAAACATTTTAATACTGGAAGAAGGGAAAAGAGACCACCATTTTTGGTTTGAGAGGGCATTTATAGTCTTTCCCAGACTCTTCCCTTAGTTCTTACTCCTTTCCATGTGTACATGCTACCAGATGTGGGTAATATTGTGAGTTCAGCAGTTGTAATGAATAATTGAAGACTTTTAACCAATCAAGGCTTTTATCTTCTTGTTACTTGATGTTAGGATTGGTGATTCTCCTGCATTATTCTCAATGAAATTATAATTATTTATGGAGTTTGTTGTGCTTGATGTGTTAATTTTTAAAGAGTTTTTTAATTTAGGAGGTAAAGAGTTTTTAGGAGGTAAAGTCTCGGAGATGGGTAGCGGGTCAGAAGAGACACCATTAGCATTAGCAGTAGCATGCAAATCCAAATTTCTTTCAGAGCATACAACATCAATAGATTCATAAGCAAGATTTTTTCTAATACAAAATGTGACTGATGAATCCCAGATTCAGTGGATATATCAGAAGGCTTAAATTCATCATGCATATCAAATGGAATAGAAGGTGATTCTTTAAGCATAGCATTTTGTGATTTATGAATATTAGTCGTAATTATCTTATTATTTTGCTCAGTAAACAAATCAGCCAAAATTAAAGATTGATGAACATTAGACAGATCCGCCATATTATTTAGGTTATTCTCCTCGGTAGATAGGTCAGCCAGAATATTAAAGCTATTAGCTTCAGCAGACACAACTAGGGATTTATTAGCTATCTTAGCAGCAACTATCACATCATCTTCAATGATAGTTTTAGAAGGAACCCATTTTGATGAGAGTATATCAGTTGGATTCTGAGTCATTGGTTGAGATGGAATCACCAGGACATCTTGATTCTATAGCTTCGTAGTTGCTTATGCATTTTCCTTATTCTATAAACATGTGACTTTCTGATATTTTGTGTTAGATCTATTCTTAATCACAAGAACATATCTTTTTTCTAGAATGGTATGACCTGAGGATGATGGCTTCATTCCATTACATGTAGGCATTCTCTGTTCATTTTTGAATGAGCCACATTACCAGTGTTCTTAGTAGAGTTGTCTGAAGGTCTCCAAGCATGAAGAGTGGATAAAGTGTTTTCATTCCTGCAAGAGGAACTGAGATGGCCTAGTTTAAGGCAGTTAGAGCAATAGTCTGGTATGCTATCATATTCCACATATTGCCAAAAACCAAAGTCTCTATAATCTATCCATACTCTTTCTATTAGAGGTTTAGTGATGTCTATTTCAACACACACATTAGCAACATAAGGTCTAGTTCAGTTAAGTGTGGCTTTGTCTACCATTGGTTTTCCTAGTAAATTCCCTAAAGACATCATAGCCCATTCATCAAAGAACTGTTGAGGTAAACCATACATTGAAACCCAGACGTGGACTATAGGAGAATCAGCATGAGGGTTAAAATTTGGAATCCATTTTGTAATTCGAAGAGAATAGGGATCAGAATTCCAAACCTTGTGGAGCCAACACCGGTAATAGTCTTCCGGCAATGTAAATTTAATCAATACCTGATAATTCTCCAGTAGATTGATCTATGTATGACCCTTAAAATCAGCTGTTTGGAAATCCTTACGTAATAGATTCATTTGAGGTCTAATGTGGGCAAATTTACCGATCAACGTCCACCTTAGAGGAGCTTTGAGCCTTTTGCATTCTTCAATTGTGAATCTCAATCCGGACTCTCCAAAATGATCGATCTTCCGCTTTGGATTGAATGGAGTTCTGGCAATTGTTTTCTTCGGTTGTGGATGGAGTTCTTTGAGAAGTTCCTTGTTCAAGGCTTGTGCATAAGAGAAAGAGGATTTTGGGTCCGGCGGTGGCTCCACCATTGTGGCATCGCCGGAGAAGAAAGGCGGTGAGAGTGGCTAAGAGAAATCGTAAAGTCCAACCTCCTAAACACAAAAATAAATATTCAGTTCAATTCAATTCATTTAAGTTCAGATAAGTTTAATTCAGTTCAGTTCAACATGAATTGATATGAATCTCATTGCGAATATTTTGGATTGTGGAATTTTAGATCTTTGACTAAATGAGAAATTTCGCAAACCCTAGTATAGTCGCACAAACTGATCAAAACTAGCCATCAGGATCTTTAACAACTTGAGAATTATGAAGCTAACTAGCCCACATGATTAATTCACAAATTGATGGTATTGACACTTTATTAACCCGCAAGATTAAATACCAATAAAGATAGCTCGCAAGCAAAGATAATGATTTCAAAATTCCGAATATATAATAGATAAAAAGGTGAGGAGAGTCTCGGTCATACCCCTCTATTTATGGGGATATGTCTCGCCCAAAAACCCTAATTACATTTGGAAACTGAATCGACTTATGGCAGCTTTTAGAAGCTAAAACCATATCTCCTAAAAATAAATGGTAATATACTTGAATTATCCTCCAAGTAACCTTGAAGAATATTACCTTATCTAATCTTACCGAATCTAAATCTAATCAGAATAAAACTCAATATTTTTGAAACCTCAACAGATTGGGTCGAAAATAGCTCTTCGGGACCCATAGCTCTTCAGAAACCATATGGGGAGCTATGGACTGAAATAACATAATATTACAATAGTTTACAAAGATCACACTACCTTATTAAAAGTCCAGTGGGAAAAGAGTATAGTGTTCTTCACGATGTGTTCATTTAATCGACAAGTTTGAATAATTAATTCAAGCCCAAACCGATTTAGTCTTGAGTTCTTCATCATGAAGTTGATCAATCAAATCATTCAATGCAGCATCTCTAAGCTTCGTTCTTGACCTTGTCATCGGTCCAGTCATGTCACTTAGAGGAACCCGAACATAACCCTTGAATGTTTAATCAAGTCGTTGAATATCTTCATTTTATGTTGGTAGTCGTCTTGGCATCTCCATATGAATGTTTATAATGAAATTTAGCCTAATTAGTCACATTGTTACTATTTTTCCATACACTTATTTTTAATTTAGTTCAGATCAATTGAGTTCAATGCAGTTCAAAATTATTAGTTCTTTTGATAAATGTCTGTCTTTTTACATTATTTTAAAATGATTTAGATTTAGGTATTTTAATAAAGTATAACAATACATTTAAAAATATGGCAAATAAATTTTATTTTGGTTAACAAATATTTTTTTAGAATTAAATTTCAGTTTTTCAGTTCAATATATTTAAACTTATTTCAATTCAGTTCAGTGTATTTATATTTATTTCAGTTAAGTTCAGTATATTTATATTATTTTAGTTTAGTTCAGTATATTTATATTATTTTAGTTTAGTTTAGTTCAAATCATATCAGATCAGATCAACTCCAGAGAACAGGGCCTAAACAGTAAGGTGTTGTCTAAAATTTATTCACGCTTCAGTTCCGTTTGGTGGAAATTTAATTTGGTTAAATTTAGTTTTATTTAGCGGCTATGTTATTACTATTTTTCAGCACGCTTATTTTTATTCAGTTCAATTCAACACCATTCAATTCAAACCAGTTCAATTCAATTCAAGTTAGTTCAGATAAGTTTTGGAGAATAGAGCCTAAGACATCTTGTATTTTAGATCTTTATAAGTTACTCTTTTAATATAACAAAATTGTTGGGAATTTTCCCTTCCATAGTTTAAGATAACAAAAAAGAAAGCAAGAAAAGAGAATACAATTTTTAATGTAGTTTACTAGCTATCTCCACGAACAGAAACAAATTATAGATCTCTAAAATTACGTCACACCCGATCAAATTACAGATTCAGATGGGGTGATTTTAAGATCAAAAAATATTTCTACGAAACTCACACTCTAACACTCTAACTCTCCCTCTATTTATAAGATTTCAAGTGCAGGTCTAGAGTTTTCCAATTCATGTACTCTCCCTCTATCTAACTCTTGCAATTCTCAATTCATGAACAATTCTAATGAGTTGCCTAATCATTAATGAAAACTCGTTGACTCTCATTAATAAACTCTTTTGAAATTTGAAGAGATACCCAACAATTCTCCTCCCGATTTAAAATCCCAAAAGGCTGAACAAGAGCCAGATGCAGACAGGCGAATATTACAGATGCACATCAATTGTTCCAGGCGTATCAGATGCACTGTGGACGTATCAAATGTATCAGATAACTATGTATGCACGGAAGAAGTGTCATGCAAACGTACCAGAGGTACCCAAATACCACCAATCTGAATGATTCCAACCAGGAAATGATTTATCGCACAAATCAGACATACTTCCACAAAGTCCAACCAAAAAAGGCCTTATAAAGCAGATAGCAGAATAGATAACCATATTTTAACAAGTTTAATTAGGATAAAACTTGTCAAACAGAGCATATTGTCAATCCCGAAAGAGGAAACATAAATATACTTAACTTATTAAAAGACCATCTTCAAGAGACAGACTCATTATTTATAACTTATTTTTGTATGAATATTTTATCATTATTTTAAAATTTATAGATGATCACAAAGTCTTATTTTCGACTGACTAATAGGGTAATTTGATGTTTAATTATTTTTATTTATTCTAATGAGGTGCATGCCTATAATTATGAAAAGCTTTTAAAATGGAGCTTAACATGTAAATAATTATAATTGGATTCTAAAAATTATAAAACTGAGGATTTTTTTGATTGGTCTAACCGTTAGAAAGTCTAACAGGAGACCTTCTCATTATAGATAGTAATATTTATTTTAAAATTTTCACATTAACATTAACATTACAATAAAATATATACAAAATTCCGGTCAAACCTTCTTCTTTTATAATATTTTTCTCAATTTCAACATAGTCGTCCAAATTACTAATTTTTTTGATGAAATCTTTGTGTGTGGGTCTCTCTCTACATATATATCAACTACACTTCAAAATTTACAATGTTTGGGCTCTCACTCCCATCCCCATACCTCTTCCCCATTGGACTGTAAGACCCAAACTACTATTGACCGACACAAGGAAAATACCAAATTCAGTTAAACAAAACCACTTATGTTATATCTCCTCTAAAATATCCTGCATATCTCTTGTTAGCCTCATTTTTACAAGTTTCTGATCCCTCCATTTGCAGTATGTACCAATCTGAAATGCCAGAACCTCTGCCTTTGATTTTTGTTTCTCAAATATCCCGTTGTTTCATTCTCTCCACACATAGTAAAGAGTTGTAATCAGTAACTACAGTTTCCTCCCTTTTCTTCTTTATTCTTGCAAGAACATCCACCTCTTCATCTTTGACAGCCAAAGCTCCTCAACTCTAACCTGGTATTAATCTCCTTCATGTATTTACATTCCACAAAGATATGGTATACAGATTATATCTTTTGATCACAAAAGCAACATAAATGTTGTGAGCCAAGAATTCCAAACTACTGCAATCTTTCTACCGTTGCTAATTTCCCATTCAAGAACATCCAGATGAAGAATCTGTGTTTAGGATAAATCAGTTTATGCCAAATTATTTTTGATTTAGATTTAACTTCATCTCCACCCTTGAGCAAGTTAAACACTTCCCTGATTTTTAGCTTCCCCTTCTGATCACAACAGCTCTTCAATTGATCTTTCATCCCGCTTCTAAGCCTTAGCAGAGTTTTTCATGCCCAGCTTTGTGAATCTGAGATCTTGCATTCACCGAACTCCTTCCCTTTCATGTAGTATGCCTGAACCCACTGCACCCAAAGAATGTCTTCTTTTCTTTCAATGTCTCATATATGTTAACATAGTGCATCAAGATTCCAAACTGTTGGATCCCTTACTCCCATTCCACCTATTTTCTTT
This sequence comes from Rubia tinctorum, assembly GCA_032355605.1. NCBI lineage: Eukaryota > Viridiplantae > Streptophyta > Magnoliopsida > Gentianales > Rubiaceae > Rubia > Rubia tinctorum. The sequence continues at coordinate 7,211,597 of JAULKM010000008.1, forward strand.
CCCAACCAGATAACATCCCAAGGCACTGCATTAAATCCCCTTTCATTCTCTTCTCTTCCCCATAAGTAACATGTACATATTTTCACTATTATGCTATTTACACTTTTAGGTATCTTCATGATTCCTTCCCAGTATCTTGTGATGCTCAGTAGAATTGAATTTATCATTTGAATTTTTCTAGCATGTGACAAGTTCCTGGAACCCCAACTCTTTATCCTTTTCCTAATCTTTTCCAACAAGTTTTCACAATCCTTTTTGTCCCATTTAACTATAGATAATAGCAAGCCCAAGAATATCATTGGAAAGTCACTCTTGATTATCTGTAGTACTGATGCTAGCACTAACTTCTCCCCTTCATCCAATTTTGAAAATACCACTTTTGATTTCTTTGTATTTACTTCCACACCTACTGCTTCCTGAAACCGCTTCATACATTTTTCAATTCCTCCACTGATTTTCTATTAGCCCCACGAAACAAAAGCAAGTGATCTGCAAAAATAACAGTGAATGCACTCCTACTTTTCCACACCTCTGTTAATAATCTATCAGTTTCCTATCAAAATATCTTTTTCATCAATCTTGACAGGCTCCATACAGATTACAAACAATAGAGGAGACATGGGATCCCCCTGTTTAACTCCTTTTCCATTCTTGAAAGTCTCAGTATATCCACCATTTAGATTCGGTCAGAAAGTAGCATTTTTCACACATTTCTCAATCCAGCCAACAAATAACTCAGGGAATTTCAACTCTTTTAGCCAATCCATCATAAAATCCTAACTTATATTATCAAATGTTTTACTCAAATCAAGTTGCAGAACACAACTACGTTTTGTTGTTTCACTTTTACACCTGAAAAATAGCTCATGTGCTAATAGAATATTATGGGCAATATGCCTTTCTTTTATAAACGCACTTTGATTAGTACTTATTATATCAGGCAAGACATTTCTCAATCTAGTACATATCACCTTATTTATCAACTTATATTTTACAGAGCAACATGATATAGGTCTATACTCTGAACATACCTGAGGATTTTCAACTTTTGGGATCAAGAAAATTACTGCACTACTGAAGTTTTGGAAAGAAATTCCTCTCCTTCAAAAAAACTGATCACAACTCTCATCACATCATGCCCTACAATGCTCCAAACTTCTTTGAACGAAGACTAACTAGTGTAACTATCCCTTCCAAGACTTTTTTTTTTTGTAGATTCTATGCTTCTCAGAGCTTCCTTATCTCCTAGTGGTTAACTGGCTTGATTAAATCAACATGCTGCTTCACACTGACCACCTTCCCAAAATTTACCACTTCCCTGTCAAATTTCTTTGTGACTGACTTCCCACCTAACTAATTTCTGAAGTATAAAACCAGCCGTTTCTCAATTTTCGACTGATCAGTTACCATCGCATCCCCAATTTTTAGTGTAACAATGCAATTTTTATTCTTCATTGCTTTTACTGCTGCATAAACAATTTTTGATGGCCTATCACCTTCATTGAGCCACTGTATTTTTAGTTTCTGTTGGAGAAATCGTTGCTCAGCTTCCTGCAGTTTCTCCACTCTTTTACTGGCTACAAACTTAATTTTCTAAACTGACTCAGATAATGGATTCTCATTCAGCTCTTTTTGTAAACTCCTCCACTCTTCCATACTTTCAGCCACTTTTTCATCCATAACTCTTTCTTCTCCCATCCCTCTATTACTCCAAATATAGAAAATCCCAATTGTTTTTATATTCATCATTTCTAGATCCTCTTACATTTCCTGAAAATCTTCATGCTCTTTTCCTTCCATTGAGAGTCCACCAATTCTGTATCATATTTCTAGTGGTGAATTGAAATTACCAACAATTAGCCGTGGATTACTCCTCTTCCCAGTATTTCTCAAAAAACTCCACAATTCCCTCTTTTTCTACTCTGAATTGTATCCATAAACTATTGTACAGTTGCTTATTCCTCTCTTCTCCCTGATCAGAATTTCCATATAATTCCATTTCTCCCCCTTGTTTAATACTTTAACTTAAAAAAAGTCCCTCCTCAACACTATCCATATCCCACCTCCTTTCACAATGTCTCTATTAGTTTCAATCTCTCATCCAGCTCCCAAATTTCTCTTACTTCCTCCTCTTTTTATTTTTATTTTTATTTTGTTTCTAACAAGCACATAATTCCAATTCTGTTTTGATTACGGAATTTTCTTACTATACTATGTTTGCTTGTCTTATTCAAACCCCTAATATTCTAAATTCCCTAGTTACTTTCCATCTAGAGGTTTATCTTCCATCCTTACCTTTCATTTCTCCTTTAACCATTTTCCATCCCCCATTTTGATTCCACTCTGAATATTTTCAATTCTTCCTCTATATCAGTATTCTCCTTTCTGATTGCATCATTTCTGCCTTGGATATTTGAACTCAATTTACAACTGTTACACTTCCCTGAGCCTCTGCATTCAATTCCGTAAAGTCCAGATTTATCTAGTTGGTAATTTGTGGAAATTATGCAAATATGGATAGTTTGTGTTGAAGAAGGAATGTTGGTGATATAA
>JAULKM010000008.1:7227228-7240046 GCA_032355605.1 Rubia tinctorum
TAGAACTCCTAAAATAAATATAAATAATTACCATATTCATCTAAGTAAATCAATCCAAATATTGGATGAATTCTTAAGTGAATCTACCTTATCTAAACCCACCAAATCTAATTCTAATCAAATCAAAACTCATAAATTACATTATTTAAAAATAATTCTAAATATGAGCACACTGCCTCATTACAAACCCGATGGGAAAAATATTATAGAGTTAACTCCTAAAAATACTAAACGAATAAAAATATAATAAATGATATTTTCTAATTCATATCATAAAAGGAGGCAAAAATCCTGTCAATTTTGACCATAAGTCAGGGAGGTCCGATCCTAAGACAGGTAAGTCAAGTAAGTCGCAAAATGATTATGAAAAGTCGCGTAAAGCCTTGTCTTCACATCTTAGTCATTTACCTTCTATTTATATGATGAGGCATGAACTACCTACTGAATCTGGTAAAGTACTTTATGCTTCAATAAGAGATGTGAATCGTGATTTGACTATTAATTCTTTTGTTCTTATATTGCACTTTAAAGAAAGTTACTTCGCCAAGGAAGATATACCTATACATGTACCTCCACAGTTTGTTGAGATTTTACAGGAATTTAAAGATGTCTTTCCTGAGGAACTACCTAATGGTTTACCACCAATTCAAGGTATTGAACATCAGATAGACTTGCTACCGGGTTCAGTCATTCAGAATCGCCTGGCTTATAAAGCAAACCCTGAGGAGACGAAGGAACTACAAAGACAAGTTGATGATCTACTCCAAAAAGGTTATGTGCGTGAATCTTTAAGTCCTTGTGATGTGCCTGTCATTTTAGTTCCTAAGAAAGATAAAACTTTGCGTATGTGCATTGATTGTCGTGCTATAAACAAGATTACCATTAAGTATCGCCATCCTATACCTAGGTTAGATTATATGCTTGAAGATTTACATGGTTCTGTGATTTATACTAAGATTGATTTAACTCAGGGATATCATTAGATTAGAATAAAGGAAGGTGATAAATGGAAAACTGCATGTAAGACTAAGTTCAGGTTGTATGGGTGGATTGATATGTCTTTTGGTTTAACTAATGCACCTGATACTTTTATGCGGTTGATGAATCATGTTTTCAGAAAGTTTATTGGTTGATTTTTTGTAGTTTACTTTGATGATATATTAATCTATTCTTAATCGACTAGTGAACATATTGAACATGTTAAGATGGTTCTTGTTGCACTCTGTGAGTCTAGATTTTAAGCGACTATCAAGAAGTGTATTTTTTGTGCTTCAGAAGTTGTTTTTGTTGGTTTTATTGTATCCCGAGATGGAATCAATACCGATGAAACTAAGGTAGAGGCAATAAGGTCTTGGTCGACCCCTACAAATGATAGTTGGATGAGATCTTTTCATGGTTTAGCTAGTTTTTATAGAAGGTGTGTGCATGATTTTTCATCTATTGATGCACCTTTAATTGTATTAGTTAAAAAGGATGTGAAATTTGAGTGGACGAAAGCCAAGAGAATGCATTTAATGGATTGAAGTAAGATTATTTAATGCACTTGTACTTGCTTTACCTAATTTTAATGGTGCTTTCGAAATTCATTGTGATGCATCTGGTGTTGGTATTTGTGTTGTTCTTATGCAAGAGAATCGGCCTATATCTTATTTCAGTGAAAAATTAAAAGAGAGGTTATCCTATTTATGGCAAGGAATTCTATGCTATTGTGAGGGCATTAAAGACATGGGAACATTATTTATTGCATAAAGTGGTTTTTATTAGTGATCATGAGTCCTTGAAATACTTAAAGAGTCAAATGAAGTTGAATAGGCGTCATGCTAAGTGGTCTAGTTTTATTAAATCTTTTCCTTATGTATTGTGATATAAGAAGGGAAAAGATAATGTTGTTGCTGATGCTTTGAGCTGTAGACATACTTTACGTACACGTTTTGAATGTGTTGTGCTAGGGTTTGCTTTTGTGAAAGAATTATATGCAACTAATTCTGATTTTTCTTATGTCTATGCTGCATGCGAAAACGGTGATTATGATACGTTTTATAGACATGATGGATTCTTGTTTCGTGAAAATAAGCTCAATGTTCCTCAATGTTCTATGAAAGAGTGACTTGTTAGGGAAACACATTCAGGTGTTTTTATGAGATATTTTGGTGCACTTAGAACTTACAATATGTTGCATGAATACTTCTATTGGTAAAAAAAATGGCACTCTATGTTGATAGAATTTGTAGGAATTGTATTGATTGCTTGAAGGCTAAGTAAAAAAAATATGCCTTGTGGACTTTATACACCATTACCTATTCCTACACATCTTTGGGTTGATAGCTCCATGGATTTTGTTCTAGGTTTTCCATGATCTCAATCAGGTAACAATTCTATCTTTGTTGTGGTTGATGGATTTTTGAAAATGGCACATTTTAGTCTTTGTAGGAAAACCAATGATGCAAAGCATGTGGCGGATTTATTTCTTAAAGAAGTGGTTCGGCTACATGGGATACATGCAAGCATTGTATCTGATCGCAATGATCAGTTCTTATCCTACTTTTGGATAACACTATGGCATAAACTGGAACCCAGATTGCTATTTTCCACAGTCAGTCATCCACAAAATGATGGGAAAATGGAGGTCACCAACCGTACTCTTGGCACTCTCCTTTGTGCCTTAGTACAAAACAATTTGAAGAATTGGAAAGCGTTCATTTCAATAGTAGAATTTGCTTATAATCACACTATTCATTCAACGAATGGTTCATGAGCCCTTGTTGATGCTCGTGGACCCGCCCTAACTCCACGACTCCTATCCATTGCAACCTTATTGAGTGATATGAGGGGAAATTCGATTGAAAATTTTGAATCTAGGTTTTGAGTCAATTGGGGATTCTTGATTTCTAATCGCAACAATTTTTTCTATACTATGACTGAGTTCCAAATCCGAAACTTACTTGTTTCCTCTGCTACGGGTGAAAAAATAGTTCAGAGTACGAAAGACACTCCCAGGTTACTTCCGAGCTCGGAACTGGTTTTACGGGCCAATAGAAATAGGAAGCATTAAATTATATTCAAACCCATATTAAAACACAACATTTCAGCGGGAATTCCCTCTCTTTTTTCCTACCCCTCCCTTTCATCCATTACTCTCAATCTATCCCACATTTCCCAATTTTTTCTACTAAATCAAGGTAAAACCTAGCTCATACACTTAATAGACATCTTGTAAAATTTTCCAACAATTTTGGAGAAATGGGGTTAGGGTTAGTGTTCCAAAAGTCATACACTCAAACGTCATACACTCAAAAGTCATGTGCGATTAAGGCCTTTTGGAGTTACAATCTATTTCAAGACATGAAAAGGTAAGCAACAATCTCATAGGATTTCATTTATTGTTTTAGCATCTCTTGTTCTAATTTCATAGGGTTTAGGTTAAAGGTCATGATCATGTACTAATTTTTTAAAATTAAGAAATGGTTATATTTATTGTCTTGTGCTAGGGTTTATGAAGTACATGTAGTGTTGTTCTAGGGTTTACAAAATGAATATTGATTTTTATACATTATTTTAGGTAGTAAAATGTCACGAAAAATGACTCAAGATGAAGTCCCACCTACGAAAGAGGGAAATGATGACCCAGTTGGAAATGAGGATGATGAAGGGGTGGGGTCGGATGAGGTAGGAATAACAAAAACTCATTGTAGGAAATTAGACCGGAGAATTGCTAGGAAAGAGTTGACGTTGTTAGTTTCTAACAAGTTGGTACATGTTTGTCGGAGGAACATGCTAGGTGGCCTAGTTGGGTTGGAAAAGTTGGTAGAATAAGGGTAGACATAAAATACGATAATTGGCACGAGATCCAAAGGAATACAAAGATATCTTTTGGATGGAGTGCAAGGTACCGTTATTGATATTATTACGATCCACACAAAAATAAAATTACTAGTATCCTAATATTATCTATTCATTTTTGACATGATGGCCTTAATGAATTCAAAATAGAGAACCTTTGAAATCGATGCTCCCAACATGGAGGTTTTGAGGAAAACGACAATGTGCATATTATCGAAGAGTTGGAGAGAGCAAAATCACACATTGTCTAGGGATTACATATTCTCTTATGGGAAAGGAGAACATATGTGGTTAACTTATACACACATTCAACCGGAAAGTTGGGAGATACACAAGAGAAGGGCCCTGGAGAATGAAGAAAACGTTAGTCCACTTATATACAAGTTTGTGTGTATTTAGATTACCTTGTCTTTGGTAGTCACTTTTTATGAATTCGTAACCCAGGGAACGAGGGAATAAAAGAGACAAAATGCCAAGAATAATGAATATCCTCATCGAATTCATAAAAGAATGTTTCGAAAAGGACGTCCAACTTGCAATTGGGGGGATGACCAATGAGGAAAGATCATTGGTCACACCGATCAATGTAGAGGAGATCGAGTGTTGTGATCTATTCCTAAGTAGCCGTCAAAACAAGGATGGTAGAATCACTAAAACTTCGGAAAATGAACTTATGAAACGAGTGGTAAGCCTCACTAGATTAATTATTTTCCAACATCCATCGCATTGCTTCATCATTTTTAATTTATACATGTTTTAATGACATCACGTATGTAGGCTAAATTGAAACAAGATCAAATAAAATGGAACTTTTTCCCACGGGTAAAATTGACATCCTTATCGAAGCTACGGGTAAATTAGATCACCCGGGTCATGCTAGGGGGGTAGGTGCCTTCTTATCACAAAAATATGCATATGGAATTGTGCGGTCTTACGCTAGGGAAAGACCGTCTAGGGTGCACATGTTGCAAAAAGAAGCTATCATACGAGATAAGCATATAGAGCAGCAAGACATTTTAATAAGGAAGTTAATCAAACACACTGGTCTTCCTGTCCCGGAGAATTTGGACAACTTAACGTCAAATTGAATCCTGCCATCTAAAGGTTCACGCCTCTTATGGGGAGAAGTTTAGGTCAACCATGACCCAAATCTTCTAACACCAACAGAAGAAGACAACAGCTTAGACAAGGCGATCAAGTCACCATCCAAAAAGGTACATTATTTTTTGTACACAAACAATCAATATTACATAGTAGGATTTGCATGTAATTTAAAATTTAATTTTTAATACCATATAGTCATCAAGTTCGTGTGAGCTATAAATTGATCAAGGCAAAAAAGGTATTCCCTCAATGTTGCCGACAGTATTTTGTACTCGGCAATACGAAATCATCACGGCAAACCAATTGCGGATGGTATTTGTCAAGTTTTGTTGGAAAAACGGTGGTGTTCAACGCCTTATTACCAATTGAAGATGGAAACTACAAGAAGGTGGGTCCCACACGAGGGATGATTCTTTTTTGGTCTCGTCGCCTAGTTTATGCTGACCCGGCAACAAATAGTCATTTGAAGGAGGTGCCCCTAAAGATACTTAAGCCATTTGTACAAACACCGAAGAGGGTTAGAGCATCGGTCACTAGGGCGCAAGGGAATAAGAATTCACCTCAATTCATTAGGGTGTTAGATTTTTTTTCTGCGCACCCGCATAACTCAACATACTTATTTTCCAAAAATGAGTGTTTTTGGTGCTAAGCGAGATATAATCGCCTCATGGATTGACTTTGAAGACATTTGGAGGTATGAGCAAGTGAACCAAACCATAATGTCCCTCTACCTATGTTGAGTATATTCTTTAATTATTGAAATTCAAATTTTAGGTAGTAATAAGTATTGTATGCAATTAATGATCTTAAAATTGCTTTGAAGGTACATGTATTACTTTTCGTGTCAAAATGCCAAAGATTGGGTGGGCTATTTGTGCCTCGTGATGACTCAAGAAATTGGCTTCACATTTGATGAAAGGATCGACAACACCCGCAAGAGTCCAGGCCGGAAAGGAAAATAATTATTCATTGCGCCATACATTGAGCAGTGATGGTTAGATACTCATCTTAATTAACATACTTATTTGAGTCAATTGTTTTTATATTGATTATTCTTTGAGGGACCATTGGAGATTAATTTTTGTTGTCTAGGAGAAGAAGTGTGTTTTTTGGATGGATCTGTTGCATTTCCAACCCTCGAACACGTTGTGAAAATTTTAGGTTCCTCAAAGAATGACACCGCCAATTCAATTAATACGGCTTTAGACGTAGTCGAAATCAAGATGTCGTTTTCACAAATTCTTATTTACTAGAATTCTATATTTTTAAGGCTTATGAGTACTTACATTGCATTTGATCAGTACAAAAAACAAGCACGAACTTGGAAGTGCAGGTATACGTAATGGTATACGCCGGTGAGTCCATTCAACAGGTTCTATTAGATTACCTAGAAATCGACAAAGTAAGTTTCAAGTTCCATTTTTGGTCACATATTAAATTATCTGTCGTCCTTAATTGTTATATTTTCATACTCACATATTTTTTAAGTCAACAACAAGCTGTATTCATAGGATAATATCAAATTCACAAGAAATTGATTGGCTAGGTATTTAGTGAACGTCAGGTCGGCATCCATTGGAAATCCAACCATGGTTTAGAATCGTGTGGGATCTAATTTGTGGTATATATATATATATATGGATGACGCATAATGTGTGAAATAGAATTGGCTAGATATCTATTCCTATCTATATATTGTTGCTTTGTCAGCGTAGTCAATAGATTTTTGGTAGTTGGCTAGAATGATGATAACATTTGTTTTGTAGAATAGAATTGGTTTGATTTCTATTCCTACCTATAGAATGGTGTTTCGTTAGTGTATTTTATAGATCTTTGTATGTATTGGAGCTGTTATATGAGTCTTTTATTTTGGCCGATTTTAATAAATTGGTATTTTTAGTTTTTACATCTTTCCCCGAACGAGTTCCGAGTGCGGAACCATGTCCTAGTTTCATGTATATATAGGGTTCAATAACAGCCGATACATCAGTTCCGAATTCGAAACTTTAGATCAGGATTACAACCCGATTTAGAAACTTTAAATACATTTTTATCGCTTTCAAGCGTCAAAATACAGTGGCTGAATGAAAAATGCATCCGATTTAGAAAATAATTGCAAAGGTCAGAAAATGAATCCGATTTAGGAACCCAAATTTAACCCTCGATGATGCTCTGAATGTTCCAAACTCAGAACTCTAGTTCCGATATCGGAAATGTTGGAAGGCGGCTCCACCACCTCATTCAAATTCTAAAAATAACCGCCTTTGATGACACCATTTTAAAGGCGGTTCCTCGAACCACCTTTGATCAATGACGATCAAAGTCACTACCAGAGAAGTCACTTAACCGCCTTTAATAGACCATCCTCCACCAGTGTAAGCTGAACTAAAATTAAACGCAACAGAAATAACAATAATAGATTAAAATTAAGTTGAAGAGCATCATTTAAAAGTCTCTTAAATTAAACTGAATTGAACCAAAATGAAGATAAATTAAACAAAGGCCCTATCTAAATGATGGAGGAAATTCCGAAACATTCCAGAAGCCAACTGGCAGGGAAAAGTAAAAAAGTAGAAATTAAAAACATCGAAGACAGGAGAATAGCTTAATTCAGGCTTAATCATCACTAATTTAAAACTAATCAATCCCCATTAATAATTAATTACCACTATAGAAAGCTTTTACCAATCATGGGGATTTCCCATCTCCACCATCAATGTATCCATTTCAAATGTAAATATAAAATTATAATGTTACTGTTTGTTTGTCAGCTGAGTTCAGTTGGAATCTTAGCAAAATTTTGGTTTGAAACAAACTCAATTGGGGTTACTAAATGTGAAAAGAAGCCAATTGTGTCAATTTGACAGCGTGTTTCCCATATATTATACTGTGTGACTGTGTGAAGTAGTGCCATCAGAAACTTTAATTAGAGTTAGAGGGATTCCTTGATAATTAATTATTAAGTTGATTAATTAAATTAAGCATGGCTTAATGAAAGAAATCATTAATTCTTTTTTTCCACCAAATAAATATCTGTCATCTTGTACCCCACCAAGTGCTGTCAAAGTCATTAATTTCCATGTCACACAAACATTTGAAGCTCCATTTTCACGTTGGGAGAAAATCCAAAACCCCCAAAAGTAGAATTCTATATTTAATTCAATAAAGAGTAAATTACTTATAGCCCCCTAAAGTTTGCATAGTTTCAAAAAATGATTCAGTAGTTATATTTACTCCAAAAATTTTTAAAATTATTTCAAAAAATCATTTATTTATTTTTAATATAAGTACAAGTGTTGGAAAGAATGAAAAATAATTTAAAATAGATGAAATGGGTTTTATTTTTTCTTTAAAAAAGTGAGGTGTGTATAGAAAACAATACTCCATCTGTTTTGTTATTTATGACACAATTAGTATAAATGAATGTTTTCTTTTATTTGACACTCTTTTCATTTTTGGCAAGATACTTTCAATTTCATCCACTCATTTTACTTTTTTACTTTCTATATTCAATTTCATCCATTCATTTTCTTCACCTAAATCCAAACACTTAAACCTATGGTGTCATAAATAAATAAAAATGGAGGGAGTACTAAATTAGAAAGTATAACAATATTAAAAGAACGCAGAAAATTAACAAATAACAGTGTCATTTTTAAGTCGAGGCACACTTTATCCCATGATCCCATCCCAACCGGGTCCAAAATCATGTGTAGGGTCTTTTTCTCTTTTGTGATACATCTACTAAACAAAGTTTCATATGTTAAATTGTTTAAAACTTGAGATAAAATGTTAGAAAAGAGTGATCGAGAATAGAGTACTTCCTCTGTCAGCCCAAATTACCCATCAACTTTATGACACTATTTTTTATCAAAATTTGACCGCATTTGGATAGACATATGAGAAATAATATTATCGTAGGTGATATTGTTTAATTCATTTTTACAAGTAATTTCTAAATATCAACTTTTTATTTACTAGTGTTGCATGTAGTTAAATATATTAACAGTCTCGAACGACGTGCGATGATTGGACTGTAATTTGGTTGGGACAGAAGGAGTATTGCTTTCATTAACCGTGTAGAAAAGTGATCTATTATATCAAGTATCATCTTCGTCGACTACTATTTTGGTTCCAGAATAAATTTCCTAATTTGACTTTTTGAAGTCAAACTAAACAAATTTCAACCATTAAATTATTTTTAATATATATGTAAGATTATTATTATATGATATGTTTTTAAATTGATCAGAAAATATTTTTTCAAACTAATATTTTTTCCAGAATTTTTTTACATACAAAAAAATACTCCCTCCGTCCCAGAGAAATTGACACAATTGATTTTGGATCGGTATTTTATGAAAAATGAGGTGGAAGTGTTGATGAAAAATAAAGGAAGGATATTTTGGCAATGGAAGAGTTGACTAGTAGATTTAATCAACTTTTTGAGAGATAATATAGTAAATGTATAAGCTCATTTATTGCAACTTTAAGTAAGAATTGAATTGTGACAATTTCTTTGGGACGGACGAAAATAGAAATTGCGCCAATTTCTGTGGGACGGAGGGGAGTATATATTAGTGATTAAAAGTTGAATCAGTTGACTCCTGAAGGTCGAATTAAGAAGTTTATTCTGTGACAGAGGGAGTACTAACTTTGATCTCGTCCTTAACAACTATTACAATCTTACAAATATTAAACAACACAGTAGAGAAATCGAGGGTCGTTTTTGAGGGTTAGAAAATTACAATGTCTATTTCAACACTTCCACAAACGCCAAGGACTATAAGCCTATAAGCAAACTCACACCCTACTTATTTATATTTTTATAAAAATAAAAAAGTCATAATCCTCAAAAATTCAACTCCCCCAAAGGCCTGAATAAGACCTCCTTTTAAAGGCTCCCCTCCCCCATTTCAATTTTGATTCCCGACCAGCCTACCATTTCATTTTCTAGACCTCCTTTTTCTTCTTCTTCAATCCAACACACACACTCAAAAACACGCACAAACACACACTCAAAAACACGCACAAACTCCTCAAGCTTTGGAGCCACTGAAAATGGGGAGGCATTCTTGCTGCTTCAAGCAGAAGCTTAGGAAAGGCCTCTGGTCCCCTGAAGAGGACGATAAGCTCATCAAATACATAACAAAGTTCGGACACGGATGCTGGAGCTCCGTCCCCAAACTTGCAGGTAACGAGCCACGTTAAAATCCGTGTTCTGTTTCTCCGCTTTCGAGAAATGTACTTTAAAACAAATTTGGACAAAAAAAATGCAGGACTCCAAAGATGTGGAAAGAGCTGCAGATTAAGGTGGATCAATTACCTAAGGCCGGACCTAAAAAGAGGGACATTTTCCGTTGAAGAAGAGAATCTGATCGTGGAATTGCATGCAGTTCTCGGAAACAGGTACCATATATATATATATTCCTCAGTTGGTCGGGATTATGAAACATGAATCCATGAATTCCGACAGAATTAATCCTCGTCTTTTTGGGATTGCAGATGGTCCCAGATAGCGGCGAAATTACCTGGGAGAACCGACAATGAAATCAAGAACCTCTGGAACTCATCCATAAAGAAGAAGCTGAGGCAAAGAGGAATCGATCCGAACACGCACCAGCCCATCTCCAAGGTCGAGAATAGCAACCATGGCGAAGAGAAGCTCGGGTCATCATCTGCGATGTCCGAGCTAGGATCGCCGGAGCTGAGTGGTTACCACCATAACCAGTCGTCGGCAGGGGAGGCAGAGAAGCCTAATGACACCTTTCCACTTATGGAAACCGCCACAGCTCCGCCGCCACCGCCACCTCAGCCGCCGACAACTCACCAAGAGTTCTTCCTCAACCGGTTCCTCTCCTCCCATGAAGCCGCCAAACCGCCTGATTTGCAAGACTACTACCCCTTCCAACCGCCCATGAACTTCGGACTAACGATGAACGGAAACAACAACAACTCCACATCATCATCATCATCCTTCTTCAGCATTCCGAATCATTACAGCCCAGTTATCGCGAAGCCATCGCCGGGGGCTTACAGCGATCCGGGGAAGTTTCAGAGCTGGGACGGCGTCAGCAATGCGAGCAGCAGCACAGGGACCATTGAGCTTCAGAGCGGTTACTTCGATGCTAACAACAATGGGTTCTCGTGGGCGCCGTCGAAAGCGAGTGAACCGGAGGATATCAAGTGGAATGATTATCTTCAGACGCCATTTTTGCTGGGGAGCAATGCTACAGCAGCGGCATCAATGGGGATTCAGAATCAGGAGATGGGGTTTAATGCAGTGGCGGAGAACTGGCATCAGAATCAGCAGGTTTCTGCTGCAGAAGTGCTGTATAATAATCATCAAAAGCAATTTCAAAGACTTCCATTTGGGCAGTATTCTTGATTTTATAATCATTATTAGCCTTTTGTTTTTCCAAGAATCTCAATCAAAGGTGTGTGCTTTCCCTCATTCTTATTCTGTAAATAGGTTCTCATCATCTTTCTTTCTTCTATACGAATCCCACATAGGAATTACAGAAGAACTTCCTTTCTTTGTGTACGGTTTCTTGGTTATTGATCAAGTCAATCTTTCTTCATTTATCGCTCGTCTCTGCGGTTTGGTTAGTTTGGAATTAATTACTCACAGGTTGTTTGTATTTTATGAGTGAGAGAATAATTGTCTATTGAGGACTTCAGATGGTTTTTATTTTTATCTTTCTGGTTCTACCATTGTTATTAACTACTATTCCGTTATACACTATCTCACTATTAAAATTTATTGTGCAAGGCCCCGGCCGTTCTGGATCCACATTTTATCTGCATTTCATTTCAGTTCAATTCAAATCATTTCAATTCAGTTCAGCGTGAATTCAGTTGAGTCCGTCTCTTGAAAGACGTTATTTCCATAAGTCGTGGAAAAACTCAAGGTTTAAACTGCAAACTAGAAGAAATCAAGATAAAATTTTCGGGTTTCATTAATTGGGTCATAAACATAAAATTAGTTCACGTTGCATAGTAAATTTTTAATATTACAACTAAAATATTTTACTTTTTTATTATTCTTATTAAAACTAGTCTTTCCATAAGCCTATGTAAAGACGGTCTTTCCCAATTCAATTTGGTGAAATTTAACTTAATTTAGTCATACACTACTATTTTTCAACACGCTTATTTTTAGTTCGGTTGAATTCAGTTCAAATTAAATCAGTTCAAATCAAATCAAATCAAATCAAATCAGATCAAATCAGATAAGTTCAGATAATTTCTAGAGAACAAGGCCCGTATCTAAATTAAATGGTTTAATTTGGGTTTAATAGGTATTTTATGTTGGTCACGTCAACACAAGTTCCAAATTCGACAATATCATACTAACAGGCATTGTGTTTATTACACAGTTTTAATCCATACAAAAGTATTTCTAGTATATCTCCAAAATAACTTATACTAATATAACTTCTTACTTAGATCGTGCTATTTTTACCCAGATCGAACTAAGGCGGATTATTTAAACTAAAATAAAATATACATTTAGTGAAAATCATAGAAAAATAAAAATTAATTAAATTCCATCAAATTAAATTAACTAGAATGAATAAAACTGAACTGAAGTTAAACCCGGTTAAATTAAAAACAACATGACCTTATAATCAAAGACACAGTGCTCATAGAACTCCAAACCCTTGACCTTGTGGCCACCAAGAAGATAATCCCTCGACAGAATCTGCATCCCTTTTTCACCCATGTGACCAAGCCTCATATGCCATAACTTAGTCATATCCTCCTGATGAACCTCTGACGATGCAATATTAGCCAAATCCATAACCGTGGAACCTTGTAGAAGATACAAAGTACCATGCAGAAGACCTTTCAGAACCAGCTTAGAACCCTTG
>JAULKM010000008.1:7247914-7259263 GCA_032355605.1 Rubia tinctorum
GCTCACTCAAGAGAGTGAGCATTTTTAAAATGCGCACATCAACACAAAAAAAGAATACAGAAACTGAACAGAAAGGGCACTGAAAGTGATGCACCGTCAGTGCGCATCATCAAAATGCGCACTGTCCTTTCTGCGCATCATTAAATTGCGCAACCTCTTCAATGCGCATCATAAAAATGCGCTCTGTCCGTTTTCCAGATTCCCACACTTTAAAAACTACAAAAAGGGAAAAAATAGGAATTTCGAAATTCCAGCACACTAAGTGCGCATTTTCAAAATGCTCACTCTCTTCTTTGCATCCATCTTCAACTTTCACCCTATTCAACATCCATTTGGGGGGCAAACCACCCCCCAAAAATAAACAACTCGGAAGTAGTATAAGAAGAGTATCACTGGATCTACAAGTTCCGCCATCACCTCCACCCTTTGATTTATGTCGAAGAAGACAAACTTGCTGTCATTTTATGTTAAATCTCGTACTTAAAAGACGTTGTGTAAGAACTATTTTTTGATAAAAAATCTTAGTCAAGTATTAAAACGGCGTCGTTTGAATTAGTGAAGAACGTCATTTGGGTACTTGAAAATCGAAAAATGTTTTAAAAATCTCAATTTAAATACCCCAATAAAAAATTCAAATTCTATCCCAATCAAATTTGCGGGTCCAGAAAAAAACATGACAGAGGTTGTGCAGCTCTCTGGGTCTAAGTTTGCACTTCCCAGCGCCCACCAGTCACTGCAACCGTTGCACCGTGCCACCACCACGATCATTATAACTTTCTTGGTTATTATAACTTACATTAAATATCTTCCAATATTTTGTTCTGTTTTGGCCATTGAATGCATGCATATGCACCATTCGAAGAACATATTCACAATCTGTTGAACCAAAAACTCTCTCAAAGAAAGGTGATGCATTTGGACAATTGGGTACCCTAATACATACAATATCCTTGCCATTTGCCCCCATCCAAAAGGCTGAGAGATACATGCATAGAACAAGGGTCCTAGAAAACTATTTGAGGACCCTAATCCCAAAAGTACATAGCTAGCCGCCAATCTCACCTTCGAATCATCAACCGGTGAACAACCAAACCAAATAATTCAGACGAAATTTCAACCATTTCCAAGAATCAAGAATTGCCGTACCTCCAAAAATTGAAACGAAAAGAAACTGTATATTTTGTGGGACACTGAGAATTGAGAAAAAACAGTCGCCTTCGTGTGTGCCCACGTGCACACACAACCATGTTGTAGCCCCCTCTCGTATTTATATTGACTTCAAACATTTTTTGGTTATTAAAAGTATTCGAGTGGTGCTATTTTCTTCCCATACGTATCGATACGATTTAATATATTGTTGCCGCCAAGAGCCCATGTGCATCAAATTATTAGCCCTTCTATTTGGGACCCACACCTCTTTCTCCACACAAGACAACAAAATTATAGAAATTGATAGCGGCCCCGGAATCCTTTCAATATTAAATCATCAAATGCTTGGTTTTAGCAAAGTGATTCAATGGATCTGTCACACTTGAATCTGGCACACTTGAATTTGACACACTTTCTTCCTATTACTACTACTCCCTCTCTTCTCTCTATTTCATTGTATGTGACATATTTTTTTTTCGTTTGTTTTTATAAATTTGACACACTTTCTTTTTATGGCAAAATTCATTCAATTTTATCTACTTATTTTGTTTCTAAATTCAATTTCATTCACTCATTTCATTCACCCAAATCCAAACATCTAAATGTATTGTGCCACATCCAACAAAATGGAGGTAGAACAGTTTTTCATTTTTAAATCAATTATTTATGAATAAAGTGCACTTATACCCCCAGTTTCTTATTTAGTGCACAAATATATTTCAATTTTAAAAAAAAATACACATATACCCCAAGTCCTTGTTTAGTGCACATATACCTCTCAATTTTTCAAACGCCAGTCTCCACCTATAGGAGTATATGTGCACTTTCAAAAAATTGGGAGGAGAATATATGCACTTTTGAAAAAATGGAGGATATATGTGCACTAAACAAAAAACTTAGGGGCATAAATGCATTTTACCCATTATTTATAAATCATGGAAACGCCCGACAACTATTATAGTGACTGAAATAGACAATCAACCTAAATATCATCTAACAATAAGTAATATATTACAATGATATCTACATTGCTATGGATTAGATGAGATTATCTCACCCAAGTTTTTGTCTTTCAGAAATACAAATGTATAACTTTGTAATATTTTTGAGAGTTCTAGCAGAAGGATTATAATACTCCCTCCATTCTAAACTAAGTTTCATAGAATCTTTTTTACAATTTTCAAGAAACATGTTAGACCATTCATATGTCTAACTACGTATAAAAACGGAAAATAAAAAGTTGATATTTAAAAAATTACTTACTACGAAGAATCTAACAACATCACTGATACGTATGGGAACCAAATGGATCGACCGTTCGAACTCCTGGATCGTAACCTGCAAATCCTAGGGAATCTCAGGGGTAAATTCTCTAAAACTTAAGTCAGTAAAGAGTCCAAAATACTGTATATGAGTGAATGAATCAGAAAATGAATACATACCTGGTATTTATACTTTATATTCTAGTGGCTTATATCTCTCAGTATATCTAGTCATTATCTCATAAATACAGTATTGATGATCACTATTTTAATTAGATGTGGGCTAATTAATACAGGCTCATTACTTGACCTGGGCCTGGTCATTATCAAAATCCCCCAGAAAACTAGATATCCACTCAAGGATGTGGTATCTCGAGATAAAGGGTCGAAAACCCTCGAGATGGTGGCTTGTAGGCTCAGTTTATCCAACATTCAAGGTAAGCCCTTCGAGCATTATCTAGAGGGACTCGAGATGGTATCCAGTTTTCTCATCATTAAACCCTAATGGAATATAACAAGGTGCGCATGCTCATTTACCAGCACGAGTAGGCGCACAAAGGTCAGTCTTTTCTGAAAAGGCACAAATATATTCTCACGACTTTTCAAAATTGCTAGTTTTCTGAGATAATCATTAACTTTACCACCGTTTTAGGCTTCTTAACTGCTTCCTCTCTTCTCAACTTCCCTTTACTTTATTTGCAGTCATTTTTCAGAAGGAGCAATATTCTACAGTTCTCTCTTAATCTCTCCAGCCACATTCTTCGTCTCCTAGCAACTTTCTTCCAAAACCAGAAAGTTTCATCACTTGTTTCTTCTTTTCTTCTTCTCATTCTCCTTTTTTTCTTAGTTAATGGCTAGTTCTGGTTAGGAGTATGTTGAGAGGGGTTCCTCCGGTTGGGTAAGACCAGAAGGGGAAAAGGTTAATTCACCGGAGAGGGTAAACTCCGATTATGAAATTAAAATTTTCTAGGGGGCCACAATGCAATTCAGATATGGAGGAAGACGTTCAAGATTAAATTGACTATAATCCAGATGTTTGGCTCATCACCGATATGCCTATTCAGGGGTTTTCAGGTGTTCGGCCTCCGGGTTTGGGCAAACCTTTCATGAGAAGATCCCCCATTACCAGAGAAGTTGGTTTTCACTCCAAACTTCGAGGAGGAAATGGTTGAATCTCCACTTCTCAAGGAGCATAAAGGGAGATGAGGAAGCATCTTCCGAAGGAGGAGGCAGAGGCATATACCAATGAGCTCTCATCCTCAAGATTACAAAAGAGTATTTAAAAAATTATATCCTCGATTCCTTTTAGCCAACAAATACCTCAACATGTAGATTTCCAACCCCTAAGAGCAGACGAATCCCCCGATAACCTTCCTGAAGGTAGATCAGTTATATTCTTGAAACACTTCGTTCCGGGATTTGCTTCCCTTTCCTCCTTTGTTCTCCAAACTCCTAAGAGAATTCCAAGTCAGCCCAACATAAGTGCATCCTAACGTTCTAGTGGTTATCATGATGTTTTTGATGAGGTGCCATGAATTTGGGATTAAACCTAGGCATAGGTTGCTCTGCTCGTTGTGTAGTGTATCTTATAGTAACAACCTGTAGAGAATATCATCACGTTTGTCGGGAGGGAAAAGAAACGGAAAGCCTTTGTCATTCCTTCCCACACGGGCCAATGAAAGAGTTGAAGGAAAGGAATTACCTTCAACTGCACAAGATACAAGGTTCCTCAATGGAACTCAGACATAAAAGTTGAGTCCTCGAAGGGAGGAAAGTTCTCCTACTCTAGCCATCTCGAAGATGATAGGAGACGTCTGTTAGCCTCGTCCCTAAACTTTATCAAATTTTCCAATCCCGACAAGGTTATTGGTGGCTTCATTTGGCCACACAAGATTTATGAAGAATACATATACACGAAGTTATGAAAAAATAAAGCATCATCCAATTCGCAAGATCCCCCTCTCGAAGACAACCACAGAAAAAACAAGAAGAGAAAAAGAGTCTTTGGGGACCCATCTCAGGAGCTCCCTTTCGAGACCTCTCCTAAAGATTTTAGACCCTCGGAAGTTTCCGAAGGTGTTAAAGAGCTTTATTAATTGGGTTTTTTCTTCTTTTGTTTCTCATATTTAACTTTATTTTGTTTCTTTCTTCAGTGGGCATCAGTTCAGCACTTGGCTTAAAAAAGGCAACAAGGGTGGCCCCTCTTCCCCCTCAAACCAAACACCCACTTTTCCTCCAGTGGGTGGCGAGAAAACCACCAAGGAGAAAAGATCGGGCGCCAATACTTCTTCTGGCAGGAACCAGCGCCAGAAAGTCGACGGTAACAATAACGGGTTCCTCCTACCCCTCAATAGGTTATTCAATAGACTCTCCCATTGAATACTTTTGCTTCTGTCTTAAGTGTTCCCATTATCAATGAACAGGTCCTCTAGGCCTTTGCCAACAACCCTCAGGTTAATGTCTCTTATCCTCTTTATTAGTTCTCTGTTATTTTTACTTTTGCAATTGATATTTGTAATTATGACCATTCTGTTATGCCTTAGGCAATCCAACATCTCAGACAAGTTAACCAGGGATTGTCTTTCCTTTTGCAAGTACTGGGCTCTGACCACGGCTATCTGCTCAAGAAAATTGAACAAAAAGAAATGGATAATTCTAAGTTGGCTTCGGATCTTGAGGTCTCGAAGAAGAAAATCATTGAAATCGAGGCTACCGGTAAGAACTACTCCTACAACAAAGAGGTCCTCGGCCAAAGGGTGAAAACAGTTGAAGACCCAGAAGGCCCAAGCTTTCCTACTTGAAGCTTTTAAGGAGAAGCTGATGAGTAGTGAACTGTTCAATTTCTTTGTTGATCTTCTCGAGGATGCAAAGAAGCTTGGCTGCAGTATATGGGTCAAGAATGAGCTAAAACCCCGACTGGCTCCCTCCTTGTCGAAGGATGACATAAATATTTTTTAAATCCTTCGTCAAGCCTAATCTCGTGGACACTCTGGATGCAAAATGGAACGATGCAGTCAAGAGGGTCAGTTTCAACTTCGTGCTGCTATACTACTTGAAGTCCAGTGGGTGCTTTTATACCGCTGAGGGGGGTCAAGCTCTGACCCCTGGGATGCTGGCGGCTGGCGCAACTCAACAACCAGATTCCATAGAGAAAATTGCGGGGAACGAATTTTAGGCCACCACCAAAAGAGATGGCAATAGGGTAGGAAGTTGATTATAAAATTTTACTGTGTTGGCCTCCTTATGTAATTTTTACCCTTTAAATGAAATTTATCCTTTTCCTGTTTTGAATCCTTTTCTTTCCTCTTCATTTTTTGTAGTGTAAATCATTGATAAGGCAGCTGGAGTGCAATTAAAGGAACTTTCTAGCACTCGAATAGAGTTGAATAAGACCAGCGAGCATCTGATGAAGTCGATGTTGGATCTCGCTAAGTGTATGAGGAAAGTCAACAACTTAGAAGAGAGTTAGAATTGTGGCAAAATGGGGAGCACCCTTCCTTCAAGGCTTGTTAGAGGATTGCAAGTCCATGAAGTTACACAGAGTGGTACCTCTCGAGGTTGTCAAGAGTTGTGATCCTGCTAAGCTAGATTATCCGGAGACAATTCATGATGGAGATCCCAAGACGACTACCACCATAAATGAAGACATTTCACGTATTGATCAAACATTAAAGGGATATGTTCGGGATCCTCTAAGTGACATGGCTAGACTAATGACATGGTCAAGAACATATCTTAGAGATGTGGCATTGAATACTTTGATTGATCAACTTCATGACAAAAAATTAAAGAAGAAGCCGACTAGGGCTTGGATTAATTATTCAAGCTTGTCAATTAATTGAAGACGTTGTGAATAACAATATACTCTTTTTCCCACTGAAATTTTAATGAGGTAGTGTGATCTTTGTAAAATGTGGTAAACATTATTTTATTTTGGGTTTTTAGACTGAAGAGCTCGGCCGGGCTTTGAAGAGCTGTTTCAAAATTAACAGTCCATTAGGGTTTAGAAGATTCAGTTTTATTCTAATTAGAATTAGATTTGGTAAGATTAGATAAGAAAATATTTTTCTAGTCTAATTCTTATACATTGACGGCCGAATTAGGGTTAGATTTTGGTATTTTAGTTAGATATGGTTTTAGCTTCTTAAAACTGCCATAAATCGATTCAGATTCCAATTGTGTTTAGGGTTTAAATTGGTTGAGAATTACCCCTATAAATAGAGGGTTTGTACCGATTTTAATAAACTTTTTATCAATCAAATATTCAAAATTTTGAGTTATGCTCATTACTTCATTGTTGCTTAGTTCTGCGGGTTGATTAAGTATCAATATCCTTTGTGAACTAATCCTACAGGCTAGTTAGTGATCAAAGAACCTTGTAATCTAAACCTGCGGGCTATTTAGAGAGCAAGTCAGAATTGAGTGTACCATACGCGCTAGATGCTTGAATTTCATGCATTTATACTAGGTTGGGTGAAACCCTAGTGTAGACAAAGATCTAATTTTTGCATTCCAGAGTTTTCGCAGGGATATTCATATCAATTCATCATATTACCAGCAAATTTGGGTCTTCGAAGAGGTGTCTGGCTGATGCAAATAGGCTTCCAATTCTTGAGGCTCATCTCAATCTCAGCCGAGCTGCAGCATACTTATACAAATTCCAAGTTCAAGAAATAGTAAGGCTTCATAGGATGGTCATGAGTGCAACTGAGAGATTAGAGCAAGCTCTGGCACAGAAAGGTGGATCCACTGAAGAAAATCCTTCGCTAGTGGAGTCGGTTCTTGCCGAAAATACTTGATTGTCAAAGGAAATCCAATTCGCTGGGCTGAAGATCAAATAATTGGAAGAGAAGGTTACTCTCCTTGATGTGAGCCTCCCACCTCACTCATTGTTTCACGAGTTTGCCAACCCCAAGCTTATAGATAATAAACGGTTACCTAGAATTTTTCTTAGGGCCTCCCACCATTGGTTGGTTGATCGCCAAGTAGAGAAAATAGGGACTGACCTAGAAAAAATTGCCTTCGACGCCATCTTGGAATGGATACGAGAGTTGGGAATCCGTAATCCTCCCCCCTCGAGCCATCGGAGATCCTTAACTTCAAAGAACTAGTACCCAAGAAAGGTGATAAGAATTGTGGATCTTCAAGTAGTAAAAACAAACAACCCTCCAAGAAGTGCGATAGAGATAAGAATAACTCTTCTAAATCTCCTTGCCAGAAGGCAAAGTTAAATCTCTCTGAGTATCTTGAAGAGGAATAAATGAATGATCTTCAACATGCTTCTGGGATTAAGATGGGGAAACTTGAAAAACTTGAAGTGAGACAGGGAAATCTAGGCAAATAAGTTAAAGAGATAGGTTGTCTTCTTGCATATTATATATGTATACATATATATATACATATATATATATGTATGTATATAATTGAGATCATGTGAGAACATATATTTTAGGTGGGAACACCCACTTATGTGAGAATAAATCTAAACCATTGAAAGATAATTGATCAATGACTGAGATTTAAAGTAGATAATTAATCCTCCGCCATGTCTACGTTATTAACCTGCATCATCGTAGCTCTAAACAACCTTTTCACACCACTTTCCATTTGTATCACACTAATACCTTTTCCTTCCAAGGTCAAATGAGCAAACAGAAATAAAAACTACTCTGAACTATGTTGATATCTTTAAATACAAAATTCTCCAACAAATCAATGAATTGATGTCAACAAATTATTGTGTTATAAATGAAATATAATCAGTGAAGCAAATATATGTTATACTTGAATCACCTGTAAACCTCAACGAACTTCAAAAATAATTAAATTAGCCTTCTTCTTTTTTGAAATCTTGAAATCAGCCTTTTAATATTATTTTTGTATGCTCAAGCACCTATAAGTTATATTTAAAAATCATTCAAACATAATTTAAACCAACTACAAGTATAACTTGAATCACATACAAATAATAATTCAAGCACATAACATTAAAAACTTATGAGTATAACTTCAAGCACTTACAAACATAATTTAAAGCACATACAAGTATAATTTGAACCACCAGTGTGTAGGTGCTTTAAGTTAAAAGTGTGGGTGTTTGAAAATTGTATTCTTGGTGTTAAGAGAATTTCGGGCAAGTTTTTTTAATAAAAATTTTATTGAGTGTAGGTACTTCTATTTATGTGTGTAGGTGTTTTAAGTTAAAAGTTTGGGTGCTTGACAATTGTATTTTTGGTGCTTTGAGAATTTCGGGCAAGTTATTTTATTTTTTTTATTGAGCGTAGGTGCTTCTATTTATGTGTGTAGGTGTTTTAAGTTAAATATGTGGGTGTTTGAAAATTGTATTCTTGGTGCTTTGAGAATTTCAGGCAACTTTTTTAAAAATATAATAAGTGTGCTTCTATTTATGTGTGTATAGGTGCTTTAAATTAAATGTTTGGGTGCTTGAAAATTGTATTTTTGGTGCTTTGAGAATTTTGGGCAAGTTCTTTTTTTAAAAAACAATTATTGAGCATAGGTGCTTTTCTTTATGTGTGTAGGTGATTTAAGTTAAATGTGTGGATGCTTGAAAATTGTATTCTTGGTGCTTTGAGAATTTTGAGCAAGTTTTTAAAAAACAATTATTGAGCGTAGGTGCTTCTATTTATGAGTGTAGGTGCTTTAAGTTGAAGTTTTGAGTGCTTGAAAATTGTATTTTTTGTGCTTTGAGAATTTCAGGCATGTTCTTTTTCTTAATTTTTTTATTGAGCGTAGGTGCTTCTATTTATGTGTGTAGTTGCTTTAAGTTAAAGGTGTGGGTGCTTGAAAATTGTGTTCTTGGTGCTTTGAGAATTTCTGGCAAGTTTTGTTTTTAAAATTTTTTTTATTGAGTGTAGGTGCTTCTATTTTTTTGTGTAAGTGATTTAAGTTCAAGGTTTGGGTGCTTGAAAATTGTATTTTTTGTGTTTTGGAAATTTTGGGAAAATTTTGTATATATTTTTTTAAATTTAATTGTACATGTGTTTCTAATATTAGACTTGATATAAGTATTAGTTTCTAAATATTTTCTCTTTATCGTCTATTAAAACTACTAAACGATTTTTTTATATTTTTAAATAAAAAAATTTGGCAAGTAATCCTTTTGTTCATTCATCATCATAAAACAAAATACTCACATCATTACTTGCCTTAAGAGTCCGTTTGCACCCTTCTTATTTTAATCAATTTTTCTCAGGATAATTTGCATGAAAATTATTGATAGAAGGAATCCAAATATACATTATATACCACTTAGTAATGTACTAATCATGTATAATGGAATGAAGTATTTCTAGTTCAATCTATGATTGTCTTGCTGCATTCATTGAAAAAAGTATACAGTATCTTATTGAGTTCTTGAAGAAAGAGTTATCAAACGTTTTCGAAATATTATAAAATTACATTATATATATTGTGATTAAAGTTTCATTAATATATTTTTACCCTATATTTTGTTTACTAATATACATTAACTATTATTAATGTGTCCCAATAAATCTATTTTCTAAATCTGCCACTGAGGGCAGCAGTGGTGGGGTGGGGAGGAGACGGGAGAGGTTATGTTTTCCAGAAGGAAAGTTGTTTAATCTTCCAATTGTAAATTCTGATTATGGACCGATGGTTTTAGATACAAATCCTGCAAATGTAAAATCAGAAAAGGTTGCTAGGTATGAGGCCTTTTTGTCGAAGATGGAAGCAACTGATCAGATAGAAGGGTTTGAGAATCCACATAAATGATTTGGAGCTGGGAGAATTTCTTCAGCAGTTTGATAATAAATTGTGGATCACTTTGAAACATCTATGTGATTGGAGCAACAAGATGTTTGCTGGAATGGACAGGAAATCAAGATGCTAATGAGACAGATACAGCAGCTACAAGAGAAAGATGGTATTTTCACAAATACTCAGAAACTTGAAGAATTATCAACTGAGTTGCAAGATGTGGAACAAAAATGGTCCGACTATTGGCAACGGAGGGCTAAAGTAAATTGGATGAAATTTGGCGAAAAGAATACTTCCTTTTACCATAAATGGGCTAGCCTCCAATGGTGATTGGATTACTGATCAAGAGCAGTGGCGGAATTAGGGGGGCGGCAACCTCTGGCGAGTGAATGGGATAGATATACATTTATTCTTCATCCGCCCCTCCTAAAATTTAGTTAACATTCGCCTCTTCTAAAATTTTGGTCTAGTTCCGCCACTGACCAAGAGGGCATCCAAACTGTATTAACAGGCCACATAAAGAGTGTTTTTGTGCAATACCCACCGGGTCCCCAGGGTGACATTTCGGAAGAGTAATACTATATTCAAGTGAACAATAGGAAACTGTCTTTAGTAAAAATTCAGGAATTGAGCAAACCTTTCTGTAAGGAAGAGATATGGAATGCATTTGGAGAAGATGACTTCTCCAATGCAGTTCTGAAGACACTAAATGTAGAACATATGCCTGAAAGCTGGAACCGAACACCTCAGATCACTGCACTTAGGAAGGGTCATCTGTAATGGCCTTTCTTAGTTTTATGAATATAATGAATTTTCAAAAACAAAAACCAAAACCAAAAAAAACCCACCTATAGTAGCAAGTTAAAAACATTCCATCAATTTGGCTGGGATGGAGGGAATACTATTTTTCATTGATGGTACGTGAAAATTGTGAATTCCTGAAACTTATTAGGTTATTGGTCTTTCTAATTTCAAATTGTATGGTTTCTCGGTTATAGAAATTGTTCTGATCGAAGTCCTTCATTACATCCTCACTTTCGCGAGTATTGACATATTTATTTTTTCGCGATTTTCAATGATCATGTTTGACCATCAATATCTCTAACTGCATATAATAATTACTGATAGAATGTAAAACCCACAAATAATTGTGGCTGTGTGTATTCATATATATACTAAGTACAAAGGGTATACAAGG
>JAULKM010000008.1:7270435-7282255 GCA_032355605.1 Rubia tinctorum
GTTTGTTCAGTGAGGGTACAGGAAGTGATTTTTTTTAAGGTAACAGTGGCTCCCCTTTTTCAATGGAATGTGCTCTCTTTTTTCGGGCAAATTCTTCGAAAAATAAACTAGCAGTCACTCATCGATGTCAAAAAATGCTACTAAATGCAATTTTAATTTAATTTAATATCAATTAAAATTTAATTTAATACACATTATATAAGAAATGTATAAATGCGGCGTAAAATAGTAAAATGTGAATTGCCGGTTTAAAAAAAAGGAGAAAAAAGAATGATGTCCACTTTGATAGTTATTTGAGCACTTGAAGAGACCTGAATGTTGTACCCAACCCAACCCAACCCAAACTTAGAAAAGTAAAATAAAAGGCTTTCACCCCAGAAGACCACAAATAGTTGTCAATGCAATCGAGTTCTCAAACGGATCAGTTAATGGGCATTTAAATTAGTACCCGAGGGTTCTAGGCCGGGAAAAATAACTGCTATGGGTCTATTATTTTGCCATAAATATTAATGTTTAAACAAATTTTTACATGAGTGTTTTTTTATGGCAAAATACATTTATAACCATAACTTTATAATAAAAGTGTCAATATAATCCTAAAATCTGATAAATGTCAATTTAACTCTGACTTATTATTAGTTGTGTTAATCTAACCATAACTTTTGACATATTCGTGCCGATATACCCAAAGTCCATAATTCCGACGCTGATCCTAGAAATTCAGACACTGGCCAGAAAGTAAAATTACAAAATTACCCATTATACCAAAGAAGAAAAATTGATGCCCATTATACCCCTCGTGACATAGCAGCTCTTGGGTTTTCTTCTCCTTCAAAACCCACCCCGCCGGAAAATGCCACTGCTCCGGCGGGAAACACCGATGCTCTGCCAAAAAATGCCACCGATAGCATTACCAATAGCCCATTACAAATAACCAACAACATAAGAAAGATCGCACTCAAATTGAGACAAATTAAATCGGCAACATAATTGGACAGCAACATAATCAAATGCATCAATATTTATCCTAAAGTGAAATCAAAATAATCGCATTCAAAACCATCCGACATCATTCATTGTCTCACCGGACATTGGAGAAGGAGGAGGACGGCGGTTGATTCCAACATTGGAGGAAAACGATGACGACGCGGCGAACATTGGAGGAGGACGACTACGGCTGCGGCGGACACTGGAGGATGACAACGACGGCTCAGCGGACACTGGAGGAGGACGATGATAGCTGCGGTGAACATTGGAGGAGGACAAAAATTGTGCTAGCTGAAAACGATGTTCTGAGATTGAACCCTAGCATTCAGCCCACCACCACCGCTTAGCCTCCACCGTCGCTCAGACCCCATTGCCAAAAACCTCCACCACCGCTCGGACCCCATCCCCACTCAAACCCCCACCGCCGCTCATAATTGGGCATCGCCGCTAAGAATCGGGCTCCGTCGCTCAGAATCGGGCACCGCTGCTCAGAACCCATCGCCGCTTAGACCCCACCACCGCTAAATCCCACTAGCGGAAACAACCACCACACAAATCAGCGTTAAAACGACGTGATCAGGTGGGGAAGACAATTGAAGGGTGAATGAGGGAAGGGAAGTTCAACGGGGGGACGAAGAAAAGGGAGATGAGGGCAGTTCAGCCTTTTCACACTTTTTGAATTTTTTTTTTGTTAAACCAAAGGTAAAATCATCATTTTACCAAATTCTAGCTAAGCCATTGACTTAAAAGTCGGTCAAGTCTTGGGTTATATTGGCGCTTTATCAAATTACAGAGTTATATTGGCACTTTCAATCAAAATGTAGGATTATTTTAGCACTATCTCTTTTTCTAATCCATAAAACTGAACTTTTATTATTAGTTAAAGATAGTTGTTATTATAGATTAAGCTAATGGTCCGGCTTAACAAGTTCTCTTGAAATGTTAACAATCTACACAAGAGTTGAGAATGAATTATTGACACAATTTTCCAGTGGTTTTTCTTTTATCAAAACAGGGAAGTAGTAATTTACAGAGAATTTACATAAGTGTTAATATAATTTTTTAACAATTGAATGTGACAATATAACCCTAGAAAGTAAGTGAAAGTGTAAAAATACCTATTTCGACAAACCTAGGCCGAAGTTTAGCAAAAAGTCATTTTTACCCCTCTAGTTTTTTTAAAAGAATGAAATTACTTTTATACTCGCTAAGCCCTAATCTTCTTCTTCCTCTTCTCTTCCCACGAAACCTCCCCGCAGCGGTGCCCTATCAACTCCTTCCTCACATCCTCCCCCTATTGGCGCCCTATTCGCTCTGGCATCGTAGCTCACCCGTCTATATACTTTTTATAGTTTCAGGTCAAATCCGTCGCCGGTCCTCCGCTGCATGGCCAGACCTGTGGAAAGGGGGGTCGGGTGGGTTGTGGAGGGGTTTACGCCGTCTAAATCAACGTTGGAAGTGTCATTTTTATTAAATAGTTAGGGTTATTTTTTCACTTTCAAACAATTGAGGGTTATATTGACACTTTTGCAACTATATAATGTTTTATTGATATATTGCCCTAATTTATATAGAAACACGCAAAATCTGGAGTTCAAATGAAATTACTCCCCTTAACAACGTGCAGCAAAATGTCGCCCAACCTGAGCTACGCATGTGAAAATGTGGCAATTCAAGTTAAGACTACGTGATTTAAAACTTAATTAAACTGAACTCCAGTTCAGTTTAATTTGACATGGAACTTAATTTAGCAATATTATTACTATTTTGCCCTATACTAATTTTCATTCTGATCAATTCAAATCAAGCGAATTTGAACCGACAATGTAGGAAGTACACCAAAGAAATAGCCTTATCATAGCAAGTACTCATTGATGGTTTTCAAAAAAAAAAAGTACTCATTGATTACAAAGAAAAAAATGAGCAACCTTCTAGCAATAATCATGAATAAGACAGTTACATTTTTGCTTCCTCTCATTATTCTAATTCATTATGTCTACTGAACGTAAAAGGTGAATGCAGCAACAAATACAGCAAGCAAATGAATAGCATTTACTATGTCAGCAAAAACAAATGGTTTTTGCTTTGTTTTTGCTGGCTTTCGTCTTTCTATAATTCAAATTCTTAGGCCAACGAGAAGGTGATTCTGCCTCTCTTTTGTTTTACAATTAGGGATATTACAACACAAACTTTTGTAATAAATGATAATTGATAAATTGGTGGGTGACATTTCTCACCCTCTATCACCATTGATCACTTAAATGGACCTGATTAAATTGGTAAAAAAAACAAAAAACCCGAAACATACATAAAGAGTTTTCTATCTGAAAACCAGGTTGTGACATGACTTATCACATGGATATGCACAGTCAATGGCCTTAACTCCGGCCCGATCATAGTACCAGTCCCCAACTGCTAGGGCGATTCCCTGCGCAACATAATACGAGAACAACAGTCACGATAAGGTTCTGGTAGCCGATGAGAAGAGAATTCGGAAAAAGAAAGCCATTTTGGTGCCCTAATGCCTTGTGTTTCAGGTTCGAGCATTACTATTTTGGTTCCTTAATCCTTGTGGTTTGGTGCTCATTGGCGAATTTAGCCCTTTTGACTGATCATGAACAGTTTTACAAGTCCTTTTACCGGCTACAAACAGTTACAAAGGTCCATCGACTAAATGACCAACCATTTGAAACTGCTTATAGACTGTCAAAATGACCAAATTCGCCAAGAAGCAGAACATTGAAACTAAATTGGCTGGCCTAAAAAAATAAGCAGTACATTGATGTTGAACAAACTTGAAATTATTTCCAGAGTATTTCCAATTATGACAATGTTTTCCAGACGAACAAAAACAGGAGGGACAAACACAAAAGGTGGTTAGGTTATGGCATTTTACCTTATTTGCTATGACAGGAGAATTGTCTGAGAACCATGTATCCTGCCTCTCTGACTGGCAGTGAGCAAAGCATGAATTTATGAACAGGCCATTTTGCCAGGACATCGCGAATCCTCTGACTGCACTCAGCATGCGCTGCCTAAAACCTGCTTAACCCCGAGTTCGAGTTCGAGTTCGAGGTCGAGTTCGCGTTATCATCCATTCAGGGTTGAACTTGACAACACGAAATAAGAGAATGCAACTCTAGTTGATAAAAGGTTCACGCACCTTGAAGGAACTTGATCTGATTCGCAGAACATTCTGCATGATTCTTTTTGCAATTGCTCCACGCACCATTAGGATCAGCTGACCGAGGACACAAACTTGCCTGGACCTGAATCAAATTGAACTCACAAAATGATTAAGAGAAATCATTGGCTATTACATTAGAGAGGTCTTAACAGACGTCGCATTACCTGCCATGAGTCATAGGCAGCATTAAGAATAAAAAGAGGCGTCTTGATGTTTCCGATCAAATTCTGAGGGAAGAAGCACTGAAAAGAAATGGTTCAGAAACCAGCTGAATTAGGCAAAACATAATATCCATGTGCAGCAACAAAAGTTTATCTCCGAGAAGAAAAACTCACTGAAGTTGGATCCAGATGGTTAGTACAAGTGCTTGGTAAATTCTTTGCAACACCCTATAATGTATAAAGAGCCTTGAATAAGCTAAACAATACAAATACGAGATATCCTAGAATACAGATTACCGAAAACTCTTATCTAGAAGTACCTGCAGAGTTACCACACCATTGAACATGTTTCTTATTGTGCGTGTTCCCGATACATCAGGCCTACAATCGCACAAGAAACAAGAGGAATGTTAAAGAAGTAAAAGCCAAAGTACGGGAATAAGAAAGAAGTTGAATATATTGAAAGAGAGGAGTAGAGAGTTGGAAGTTTACGAGTCCATAAATAACCCCGCATCACTGAAGCATTTGACTTTTGTATTTCCTGAAAACAACGCCCGGTACTGGTCGCAGTGCAAGATAGCAGCTAGACCGCCAGCGGAGCAACCAGTAAGAAGAGCCTGAAACATATGTAAGGCCTTAGAAATCAAAAGGATGAGATAAGACAAGATGAAAGCTTGAATTGATTCAGTTTACGGAATCAATACATTGTCAGCGAAGCGCATGCCCTTTGACATCAACTCCTGCATTGCAGCCTGGTAAATGCGTTGACCTCTGAACTGCAAATTTGCAGCCTGCATAAAAATTAAGGTGAGCTTACTATCATTAATACGGACTTCACAGGAAGGCAAATGATGCTGTAGCAACAATATCATATCAAATTTATAACTTTTCACATATTAATTCAGACTCAGTGACTTAGAAAAATAGTATTAGCCATAATTAATCGCCCATTACTGCAGCATGACGTGCGAGGTAATTTAGAAAAAGGAGAACAGGGAAAAAAGAGCAAGCATCATAGTTTTACGAACCCTAATTTCACCATCTCCAGCAAAGGAGGCTCCATCACAGTAACGAACTTTCACTCTATTCCAGTTGAAAAAGTCTGAGAATGAACTAATTAGTTAGGACGAAGTCAAGCAGCAGAGGCCAATATACTGTATAAGAAGTGAAACAGAAACTCATATCTCAGCACACAGTAAATAATACAGAAAGAAAGAAAGAAAACCTGGATTTTCTTCAGGTCTATTGCTAAGTAATCCTGAAAACGGAAGCACCTTCTCCATATACTTTGAAGATCCCCGTCTCGTTGTTTTCCTGAAAACACATGCTCTGACGGTGTTGCACCATCCTCCTCCCTGACACGATGTCTCAGGTTAGATCATGGTCTAATTGCATATCTCAGGCATAAATCAGTAACAATGTAAGATTCCAAAACATATATCCATGGAGTGAAATAAGAGCCAAGCACTAAAGAAGTCTAGTCCAAGAAGTTTAGCCTAGTCTCATTGCCTTCACTGGCATACCACATAATTATATACACCGAGTCCACTTTCAAAAAAAGCTTATTTTGTTCCTCAAAGAGTCATACATTGTATTCTTTAACCTTACATTCCATTCCATTCCATTACCATCATAAACAAGTGAGTTTCCAAATCATTAAAAAAACTGCACACCATACATTTCACAAAGTGAACTCTGCGATAAATCTCTACGAAAATAGTTGAGAAGTAAGACGAACCTCCAATTGAACGAGCCAGCTGTTGACCCCAGATCCAAATCCACGATGAAAGTGGTAAGCAGGTAATGTTCCATCCAAGCATACTGAATCATCAGAAATACAAGAACAAACTTCTCTGTCAGATTACCAGAAATAACATAGCACAAATTTTCAGCATAAACAATGAAAACTCCACTGACAGTGACAACTTTGAAATGAAATATTAAGGAGACGTATACATATTAAACAAGAAGTCTTCCACTAGAGATTCCAACAACCAAAGACTTGTAGATTTCATCTTGAAATAAACAAACCGACAAAAAGCTCCCATAGGTCACTGTAATCACACTCAACCAAACAAGTGTACAAGATTCAAACAACATCAGTCAACAAAACCATCAAACAATTTCTGGGAAAGCTAAATGAAAGAACTGAGTAATTTAAATCCAAAGAACAGAGAGAAAGAAGTAGTTGAGAACCCCAAGAAGGTGAAACTATAAAATAAACACACAAACACAAAATACACCCTTCAAAATCTATTCAAACAACAGCATGCAAAATCCATGAATCATGAGTTCAGGAACCGAACAAGCAATCTTGCATCAAACCAAAAGGCAAGCTAATCTTCTTCAACCCCAAAAAGGCCAATTTAACAAACCATAAAAGAATTTTAAAAAGCAACAAAAATGGATTAAAAAATTAAAAAGTAAAGGGTTGAAGAAAGTACCAGCTCCTTGAGCTGCAGCTCCTTGAATGAGGGTGATTCCCACCATAAGGGGCTCATAGCCACCGCCACCGCCACCGCCATTGCCAGCCGGCGAGAAAGATGAAGAAACTCCGGTTCTGTTGTCAAAAAGCTCCTCAAGCTCATCAAGTTCGAAACTTTCAACACCCCATTTGCTCACTTGGACCAAAACAACAGCTAAAAGCACAAATAAACCCCAGAATTCAACCACCCGATTCCCCATTTCTGAGCTCAAGAAAAACAGGAAAACAAAAAACAAAAACAAAATGAATCAGGAGATTCAGGACCCAGAATGCGAGTGCTGTGACAAATGTTTAGTCATGCAATGGGCCAAAAGATTTATCAGGAATCTTGATGTATGGAGAAATGAAGATAATTTATAGTACTCCAAGAACAAAACTTTTTTGTCTGTAAAGGTAGAATTTATATGTAAAATAAATGAAGAGGCGGAGTGAAGTGTGGGCGAGCTGAGGTATGTTTTTTTTTCAGCTGGATTTGGAGGGGTTTTATTTTCTTACATTTTTTTTAAATGTAATTGTACGAGAATTGGTGAATGAAAACACGTTAAGAATTACTCCACTTTATTGCAAAAGGTGCTGGATTCCAGGGCTTCAGTTTTGTTTCAGTGGTAAATTTTGGAAGTGGATTTGGTCAGCTTTTTTTATTCTTTGAATATAAAAAAATTATTACCTTTTTGGTTTCATAAAAATGATAATTTTCCTTAAAAGTATTTATTTGGGAAATATACAAATATAACCCTACATATTTGAAAAAATGAACATATAACTTTGAGATCATTTTTAGTGCAAAAATAATCCTAACAACTAAATGAAAGTGCAAATATAACTCTATGCGACCAATTCCAGCATTGACTCAGTAATTCCGACGGTTGACTGACTTGCAAAGACAAAAATGTCCTTTTACTTAAACCATGAAATCTGATGGACAATTTTGCCCTTATGATCAGGGCCCATCTTCACCATCTTCACCCGCCACCACCACCAACCCTTTCTTGCCACCAACACCAACCCCTCCCGCCAACCCAGCCACCACCACAACCACCAACCTCTCCCCGCCACTACCACCACCAACCCTTCCCGAGACCAATCCCTCTCCCCGCTCACCACCCCCACGCCACCATCCACCACCATTTCCAGATAGGCGTTGCTCAAAGAATTCCCCCGTTTTCAGCCCTAACTTCCCAACTTTGCAGCTCTCTGCAAGGTATGCACGACTTCAATTAGATGGACGTCGGATCAAATTTTTAGCGTTAAATGGAGATATATCAAACAATCCCTTAATAATTATGTCTATAAATGCAAACAAATGGCCTACTTAAGCTAATTTGTAGATTTACTTTTTTTACTGAAAAGAAGCTAAAACCCTTATGAATGTTATGCTTACACTTACTGTTACAGCTTCGAAACAAAGGAGCGCCTAAGAATCAGAATTACAAATCCAAACCACCTAAGATAGGAAGTACCAGACGACATTCTCTCACGCGATTCACCCCTCCACCACCACCAACCCTTCCCGGCCTCACCATCACCAACCTCTCTCGCCCACCACCACCACCCTCACCCACGCCACCACCACCAATCCTTCCCGAGACCAACCTCTCTCCCTGCTCACTACCAGCACAGTCAGCCCCACAGCCCCACGCCACTATCTGCCACCATTTTCGGTGTCGCTCAGCCAAGCACCGGAAAATTGAGACCCACCACCCCCTCTCCCCGCTCACCAATCTTCTTCGCGTTCATGTGCACCGGAAACCCTCTTCTTCGCATCGCCGTCCATCGGAAACCCGCCTTTGCCACACCTCATCCGCCACCGCTAGTTTCAACTAGCATCACCACTAGGGCGCCGGAGCCGGAATGGTGCGGGAACTGAAAGAGAAAGAAGAGAAAAAGTCTTTTCAATCGGTCTGATGTTTGTGCAGCAGAATGAAAGAGGAAGAAATTGGGCTGATGTTTGTAGAGTAGAAAATTGAATGTTTGTACAGTAACTAAAAGAGGAAGATGAGAAAAATTCTTTTCAATCGATATGATGTTTCTACAATAAAAAAAGGAAGAAATTGGTCTGATGTTTGTACAGGAATGTAATTTCAATGAATTTTGTATTTTGTATTTTTTTACAGAGGGGTAAAATAGTTGTTTCACTGAATTCCGGCGTTAAACTACCGGAAAAAGCTATATTTGCACATACACTGATAATCTAGGGTTATTTTTCACTTTCAATTATCACGGGGTTATATGTGCACTTTCGTGAATTATGTAGGATCACATATGCACTTCGCTCTATTTATTTTAAATTGTGCACAGAATTATAAGATCACCTAACTGTCAAACGAGACCACTTTATAATTGATGCAATTAATTAATGTCATGATTTGATATTTATTTCTATAATTAATGACATGATTTGATATTTATTTCTATTTACTACACTGATATTTATATAAGAGCAAATGTGTTTTTAACCCTATGTTTTGGTCAAAATGTAGAAATGGTCATGTAAAATTTGAAAGTGCAGAAATAACTCTAAATTTGTTGACTGAAATGTCAACGGTCAAACTAGCAAAAAATTATCAAAATGATTGTTTTACCCTTCTATTAGAAAATTTTAAAAACTAAAAAATACATTTTTTTTTCCCTTTCTTTTTTCCTTTTTCCATCTGCCAAGCCATTTCTTCCTCCTTTACTCCTCTCCTTTCTACCTCCTTATTTCCCCTTTCTTCCCCCTTTCTTCCTCCCCTTTCTTCCCCCTAGAAATGGTCAGCGACGGTGGCATTTAGTGTGGTAATGTTTAGGGTCAGCGGTGGAATTGGTCACCTTCTCCAATGGCGTAACGGTGAGAGCTGAGCGCTCCACCAATTCTTCTCCACCGCACAACCAATTCCATCGCTCGCTGGGTAGGGTTACGACAAGGGTAGGGTTTAGAGTTGAGCGGTTGCATCGAGGCGGTTGAGCGCGACTTTGAGGCGGTGGATCCCAACGAAGCGGAGGATGTGTGGCTAGGGTTTAGGAAAACAGGGTGAGGTTTCTGGTAGTGGGTGTCAGAGTGGCGGGGGGTAGGGTTTCTGGTGGTGGGAGACAGAGCGGCGAGGGTAGGAATTCTGGTGGTGAGCAACAGAGCGGGGGGTGGGCAATGGAGCGACGTAGCAACGAGGGTAGGGTTTGTTGTGGGGGCCGTGGGGGGGGCGGGGGTGGTGGCCAATGGAGCGGCAAGGTAGGGTTTCTGGGGCGACGGCAGTGGGTGAAGGAGGCGCAATTTCGGGTGGCACAGGCAGCGGTGGTCGGTGCAGGGAGTGGCGACGCAGTCACTAAGCATAGGGGAGAGGTGGTGGTGGTGGTGGATTGTAGGCAGAGCTAGCGGATCTAGGCTGAACCCATCGGCGGCACGGCGGGGAAATAGCGGCGGAGTGGTGGGGTGGCAAAGCAGGAGAAACTGAAGAAGAAGAAGAAGAAGAAGAAGAAGAAGAAGAAGAAGAAGTGAGGGGTACATGGTCTTCAGATTTTTTTAGTTTTAAACTTGGGGGTATTTATGTCTTTTCATGTTTGGTCAATGGCTGACTTTTTGAGCGAATGCCAAAATTAAGCAAAATGGGCATAATTGCACAATTTTACGAAAAACATATGGTTCGTTACGCACTTTCATATTTTACAGGGTTAAATCTGCACTTTCTCAATTTAATGGGGTTATTTTTACACTTTTCCATTTATGTAATATTAAAAATATTTTGAAATATATCTTGAAATATAAAGTAATTATGATCTGATTAAAAAATTATTAGAATTGGGTTCACAATTGATCTAACCGTTAAACGGTCTAATAAAATATTTTATTTGGATTGTGACATTTAAAGTCGTGTTTCAATTAGTTAGTGAAAGTAGAATCGAAAGTATTATAGTAATACTTTTATGTTGGTGTAGGGGCAGCGGTTGAAAACATGTGTGGTTGGGGCTAATAAGTAAGAATAATAATATTTCTCCAAAAAATTTATATTAGAGGGGGAATGAATATTATTTAAAAAAATTACTCTTGTATTCCCCGTAAATTTCATCTATATGTCCTGCCCCGCCTAGTTCCACCCCTGGTTGGTATAATGCAAACCATTAAATAAAAATAATATATTTTAAACAAGCAATATTTGTATACAGGTAACCATTTTTTTATTGAAATGAGTTTTTCCATCATTGATCTAATCGTTAGTCGGTCTAATAGAAAACTTTCTCTAAAAAATATATATATGAAATGGATAGTGTGAAAATAAAAGGCGATAAAATAGAACTTTTTTCTCAAAGAATTTTTTGAAAACTATATTTTGATTCCAAATACTAGTAAATTTATTTTATCAGCGAGTTCTCATACTTACTTTTACACTTACATTAATAAAAATAAATATATGAATATATATATTCAAAAAATCATATACTATATTTATTGATATAAAATATATGCACTAAGTTATGATTAAATCAATCACTCAATTATTTTTTTAAATGGTGGTTTGGCATATTATGTACTATTAAATTATGGTTAAATCTTAAAAATACGACACTGCCAGTATTACAGAATATTAATAACTTTTTAATTTAATATTTATTTTAAAAGAATATTTTAATTTGAAATATCATAATTAGTATAATTTTACACTTTAAAACTCAAATAAAATTTATCGTGTGATTAAATTTACAACATATATAAAAATATTTTAGAGGAAAAGGTCTTAAGTTAAAATGCTTGTTCAATAACATGTCATGTTAATAAATTGTCTCATTGTTGTCGGGCGGGTGAAGTGTTTGGCACGGGCACGGGCACGGGCACGGGCACGGGCACAAATTGCTCCGTATATTTTAACTTCGAAGAAAGGGCAGTAACTCAGTAATTTTCTAGTAGTTTCTTTGTAAAGAGGGAAGTGCTATTCCATGCTTGTTAAGATCTTTGAGAAAAGTGCAGATATAACCCTACATAATTGACGAAAGTGCAGATATAACCTTCATGTTTTTGAAAGTGCAAATAT
>JAULKM010000008.1:7287400-7301892 GCA_032355605.1 Rubia tinctorum
TAAACTGCAAACAAAACCAAACTCTCAAATATAAGCACTAAACCTGTCAAACCAGGAAAAGGGAGCCCGCTTTAGGCCATAGATGCCTTCCTCAAAAGGCAAACATAATCATGTTGAACCGGGTCCTTGTAGTCAACGAGTTGGGCCAAGTATATCGGGTCACCGTTGAGGAAGGTGTTTTTGACGTCAAGTTGATGAAGACTTCACTTCCGCATGGTGGCGATAGCAATGACGCTACCAATAGTGGATGCCTTGACCACAAGGCTGAAGGTGTGATCAAAATCAAATTCGCGGATTTGAGAATAATCCTGAGTCCCTGAGCAACGTGACGATCCACAATACCACTAGGCTTATACTTTAAACAAAACACCCATTTAAGTCCAACAACGTTGACATCAAGTGGGCAAGGGACTAAATCCCAAGTATTTTTGTGTCGTAACGATGACATCTCATCATCCATCTTTGCTATCCACCGAGGGTCACGAAGCATAATGCGATAATCCCGAGGCTCAGTTTAAATAAGCAAGTTGCAAGAAGACTGGTAACAACATAATCAGCAAGTCGACGAGGTTATCGATTATTATCTCGTGCATGAGTGCCAGTTCAATGACTTTCTACAATATCCCCTCTGTCCCAGATAAATTGACACAATTTAACTTTTGGAAGTAGACAATTTCGACCATTAAACTCTATTATTGTATATATAAGACTACTATCATGTATATGTTGTTGAATTCATCATAACACGTAATTTATATTATTATTTTTTCATTTTTTTACATACGTAAATAAATATATTAATAGTTGAACATTGATTCAATTGATTTCCAAAAGTCAAATTGTGCGGGACGGAGGAAGTATAAGGATTGAATTCTCAAACACCTCCGTTGCGTGATTACAATTGCCTTACAAAAGAGATTATTTGACCGATAATTTTGTACGTTGAACAATATCGTGTGCCAAATTCACAAAAACAACCAAAAAAGAAAAGTGTGTCACATCCAATGAAACGGAGGGAGTATACAATATTCCCCAATATACAAAATTTTCTGAGAATTTGTAAGGAAATCAAAAGAACCAATTACGTCATGTTTAACATGTTAGTTATGATTCACATTTTATGGAATTGTAGCTTTCATCCAGACTGTGAAAAGTGAATCATCACAGGAACATATCCGAAAACACAACAAAACACATCTTTAGTCTTTAGCCCATGAAAAACTGGTCTGTTTTCAAACCAACTCACTCATGTAAAATACTAAATGCATCTTAGCAAAAAAAAATACTAAAAACAAAAACACTTGATAAAACCAAAAATAAAAAGGAAAACAAAAAGGTTCAGCCATTCGAAAAATTCCCCACGTGTAAAAAACCACTGCCTGCCCCCCAATATCTGTTCTTTTTTCTTCTAATTCCCCAAATGGCTCAACTCTTTTCATTAGCATCCTCAGTTTTTGCATCAACTGAAGACACCCCGCTAGTGATGGAAGCTTCATCTTGGGCCTGGACCTGGGCTTGTTCAGTCACAGCAGCTTCACCTTGGGCCTGGGCCGGTTGAATCACTGCTGTTTTATCATCCCCTTTGCCCTGGGTCGGGGTCCCACAGAGCCCAATACCATCCTGGGCCTCCTTCTTATACTGGTACCAAGAAGCCCAGTAAAGATAATGGAAGAAATTAAGCAGACTGAGCACCGCCAAGAACCAGAAAAAGTAGTCCAAATGGTTCTGATCCAGAAGCTGCGCCTCCAACCACCCCCGCTTCTCCGCCGTGGTCCGCCGCGTCACGGCGTTGATCACCTCCACGAAAATGCTGCTCACGAAGTAGCCCAAGGAGATGGAAAGCCACGTGAACGACGTCGAAAGCGACTTCATCCCCGCCGGCGCCTCCTTGTAGAAGAACTCCAACAAACCTACGAGGGAGAACATGTCGGCGATGCCGAAAATGCCGTACTGAAACGACAGCCAGATGACGTGCATGGGCTTCCCGTACCTGCATTATTCAATGCGGAATTATAACAAAGGTAAAAAAGAGATCATTTATATTTATAAAGAGGAGTTATCAAGACGGTGGTCTGTCATTAAATTATGGACATGTCATTTAGTATTTTTAACGTATATATTTCATTTGTTAAATTTTATATATATATTTTTAAAAATAATTCAAAAAATAATATTACTCGTTTTAACTTATAAAATATAATATTAATTTAAAAAAATTACAACTTTTAAAATAAAATTTTGGGGGCATGTGCATAAGGTTATAGATAAACCGACTTTCATGAAAATTCCTCATTTATTAATAGACACGTGCAATTAAGAAATTATTGTAATTTAGTCTTACGATTTAGATAAGAAATTATTTCAATTTAGTCTTACAATTTACAATTTGGATAAAATTTACCCAATGAAAAGTATTTTTTTTCCATTGTACGTAGTTACACAATTTTTGGTTAACTTTTTCAATCATTTAACTACGGTTAACTTTAGTTACATAAGTGGTCGTGTTTTGAAAATTTTGACCATACAAATACACTGTTGACCAAAAAGTATTTTTTTTCACCATCATATTTTGCAATTTTTCCCTACGTTTTACCTGTATGTTTAGCAGACATTGTTGGTTTCCCATTCTATTAAATATAAAAGGTCTGCTGAACATTAATAAATCTATAGCGTGTCAAGAAATGAAGGAAGTATCCGCAAGTGCGTACCTGATGTCGTGGTTCTTACGTTTGACCTCGACAAACCCGGCGGCGGCCATGGATACAACGGAGAGAACGAGTCCGACGCCAACCCTCTGCAGCTGCGTGATGCCACCGGGGTGGCGCGTGTACCTGCGTGCGAACGGGACGAAGACGAACTCGTAGACGGGAAGAAGGACGCTCATGAAGAACAGGGGTATGACGGGGACGGAGGGCGCCGGAACCTCAAACTTTCCGATGAAGCGGTTCATGAAGAAGCCCTGGGTGACGGAGAAGGTCTGCAGCTGAGCCATGCAGGTGTTGAGGATGATGGTGCTGGCGATGATGGGCAGCATTCTGGTCAACACTTTCACTTCCTCCACCTGAGTCACCGTGCACACTTTCCATGGCGCCGGCGCCGCCGCATCGGTGACTTCCTGAAGAATTGCTGCTTTGTCTAGCCACCTGTGTTTGGATTAGTTTGAAGTTTATGGCTTGAAAAGAAATTTTGTACTCTCTATCTCGAACATAATTTGCACACTTACTATTTGACAATTACCGTCAAACTTTTACCACATATTTAAATAGATATATAAACAATAGTATTTTAATATTTGATATTTTTGGATTCATCGTATAATTTTTTTTTAATATTGACTTTTTATTTGTCATTATTATAACTAGTTAAACATATTAACGTTCAAACATATTTCTTGAAAACCTATAAAAAAAAATTCTCGGTGCAGATTATACTGGGGACGTGGAGTAGACAAATACAAAATGGCTCTCTTAGACCGTTTATACCATTATAAAGTGATAAAAGAGTAGGTTTTCTAACATGAAAGATAAATGTGTTTTTTAACTTATACATTGCATTTGTTATATTACATACTAAATTTAAACATTCTAAAATGTATTTTTTATGTTATGTTTCTTTTTTATATATATTTTCACATTTAAATATACATTATTACCTGTTTTACTGATTTAATACAATATTTAATTTTATAAAACTTACAATTTTTAAGGTAAAAAGTCAGGGGTTTTGTTTATAAACTTATGGACAAAACACCCCTAAGACTTTCTCGATGAAATATTAGTTATTAAGAGTGTCTTCTATCACACAACTCAAATGTTAAATCAATCATGAAAAACGTTGTTCCTATAATTTTGATGGTCAGTCTTTAAGAATTTTTAGATATATTTTTAAATAGTTTTAAAATTATGGTAATCTCAATGAAATAAATGGAAACAAACATCAAATCACCCCGTTAACTATATAATCATAAAATGCTCTATTTAACATTGTTAGCTATATTAATCATAAAGTGCTCTATTTAACAATTAGTGGTTCAAAACATTACTTTGTATTACTCATTTAATCTTAACTTAAGTTGTATTTTATTTGTTCTTTCAAACAAAATTGTTTGAATTTTAGGATGAAATTGAATTATATATACACACATCTATATCTATATATAGAATGATACTACACTATTTTGTTATATTCGTCATAACCTATCAACTTCTCACTACTATTATGGATTAGTAAATAATTTAACGGAAAAATAAATATTATTTTATTCACTTATTAATTTTGAGCTTGTCTCTTGAAAAATGACATTTCCATAAGTTATAGAAAAATCAATGTTTAAATTGCAAATTAGAAGAAATCAAAATAAAATATTTGTATTACATTAATCGGGTCATAAATTTATAACCACTGCATGTTGCATGATAAATTTTTAATATTGAAACTAAAATATTGTAACTATCTATAATTCGAATTCAACTCCGTTTTTTCATATGCCTATGGAAAGAAGATTTTTTCCCAAAATTTTGCCATTAAACTTTTCATTTTTTTGTTAATTATCTTGGGCAAAGTCTGGGGAAAATCATCTTTCCATTGACATATGGAAAGACGGGGTTGAATTCTAATTGTAAACAGTTAAAAGATCATAGTTGCAATATTAAAAATGTATTATTCAACGTGTAGTAGTTATAAAGTTTATAACCCGATTCATACAACCCGAAAATTTTATCTTGATTTCTTCTAAGTTGCAGTTTAAATTTTGATTTTTTTTCATGACTTATGAAAGGACAGTTTTTCAAAAGACGAACTCTTTGTCTTGATACACATTAAGTTGCATAAAACATGGATTAAAATTTTAAGATAATTACGAGAATGGAAGGAATGAAATAAATTTATGGTGTTTTGAGTCATACTTGAACTGTTGAGTGTGCTGAATCCTGGGATCGGTCAAGAAGAGTGAAGACGCTTCTTTCTCGTTTAGCTCATAAAGTTGGTGGGGGTCTTCTGGATGGGCCAATCTTCTGTTCTTGATCGCCACTACTATAACCTGTTTAATTATTTCACATCAAAACATTGTCATTCAACTTTTCCTAAACCTCTCTCACACAAATTAGCATATACTTTTAAGTGTAAAATTCAGAAAGAATGCTACCCTATTGTTAAATTTTCAATAATATGTATTTTTAGCAGTCAAACATATTTCGAAAAAATTGATTAAAAAGTGTGCAATTCATATATAAATGGATGGAGTATAATAGAGAAACATAGAGAAACGAGTTGCATGCATAACAAGAATAAAATTATAACCTCGATGATTCTTAAGAGGGGGCTTTCTCCGGGAACCTTAAGGCGGTAGAAGGGCTTGCCAAGGCATAGGAACACCAACCCGATAGCAGTAGCAACCACGGAGACGAGAAATCCTGGCCACCAGTGGTGGTTCGTGGCCAGCCAAACAACGACGGTGACACCGACAATGGAACCCAAAACGGTGCTAAGAAGTAGAAAATTGAAGTACCTAGCCATGGCCTTGGATCCATCAGGATCCTGGTTGTT
The DNA here is from genome assembly GCA_032355605.1 of Rubia tinctorum. Lineage (NCBI taxonomy): Eukaryota > Viridiplantae > Streptophyta > Magnoliopsida > Gentianales > Rubiaceae > Rubia > Rubia tinctorum. Next base: position 7,292,945 of record JAULKM010000008.1, read on the forward strand.
AACCTTGTAGTTGAATTGATCAGCTCCCAATGCGGGTAGGGCACCCCTAACCCCACCCGACCCGATTGCTAGCAAAGAAAGTGATGCATAGAACATCACGGCTGCTCCGCCGGTCATGCAATTTGGTTTCCCACAAAAGCTCGGTTGTAAGTCCTTGGACCGAGCTTGCATTGTCATCAGCAACAAACCCTACAAACACGTGATTATAGCATAGATATGCTTTTTAAATAGTAATGTACTAGATATATCGATATATGAACAATAATATTAACGTATGAGATATTATTAGATTTGTTGTAACGTATAATTTTTAAATATTAACCTTTTGTGTACCGTTATTATACATAGTTACATATATTTACTGTCAAACATGTTTCTTGGAGACTGTGAAAAAGATTTCATGCAAATTTCCGTGGGACCAGTGGCGAATCCAGAAAATTTTCAATGGGATAACCAAATACTAACACCCCTATTAAAATATATATATTTAATATTAATGGTAAAAAAATTTTACATGGGGTAACTAAATACTAATACTTTTTTTTACATGCCCCATGCTAGATCCGCCCCAGCGTGGGACGGAGGAAGTAGGAAAATACAACTCAAAATAATAGAACAATATCAACAGTCACGAACAAACCTAAACTAGTGTATTAATTTAATTTATTAACATTAAAAAATATACATAAGAGTAAAATATCGGTCCATCCGGTCCGAATAAAAAAATTGATTTTGAATTGGTTCGGAACCTAAATATTAAAAAAGACTTGAATCATGGACCAGCTCAAAACTTCATATATTTGGTTTCGCTCTTTGTATTTCGGTTTGATTCGATTCATTTTACCGATCTTGACTTATCATAAACACGTAACTGCCACTAAAGTCTTATACTTCAACTTATATACAATTCAATTCAGTTAAATAAATTTTAATGTGATAAAATTTAGTATGGATTAATTCTATTATTACTATTTTCTACCCAAATAAGATCACAAGAGCAATCTTAATTTGTTTTAATACAGACAGCTGCATTAATCAGTAACACTTGAATTTATTTTTGTTCCGCCAAAACAAAACTACTCACCAGGACTTCAAGAACACCAAAGATAACGGTGGTTTTGAACCGGTCGATATAAGTGTCCGAAATGAACCCGCCAAAAACAGAAAGGATGAAAGTTGCACCCATCATGTTAGTAACCGTGGTTGCAGCAGCTGAGAGCTGGAAGAACAACTGGACTTGGAAGTAGATGACCAAACTCACCATGTTGGCCACAAACCCCATCCCCTCCAACGAACTCAACGCTACATTTGATTCCCGTTACAGTATCAGAAACACGACTCTTTATAATCAAAATGAACACGATCGAGCGAGTTACCTACCGTAAATGAAGGAGGCAGCCCTGAATCCACCCTTTCCGGCCATGTTCGACGCCTTCTTCGGAGATTGATCCTCCTGCCCAAACTCAAACATGAGGTGTAATTAGCAAAAGGGTTTTGTTTCAAATCAAAAGAAAATTGACTTAATTACCATGATCATTAGGAAGAACTTAATTTGATTTGTGTTGGATTGAGGAAGTGAAGGGTTAACTTATATGGGAGGGAAATTAATGAGCATTGTAGATGACGTTGGTGGCTCATCAAATTGATCGCCTTCATTTTGTTTTTATGTTTTTCAACATCTAATTGTTCGATCTCTTCGTATTACAGCTTCGTAATAGTACTGCTTTTGTTTTTGTTTTTTGAATTTTCGGTGTCAAAACATTGTTCATGATAGAGATGTGGCTGGCGGATTTGGTAACTAAGTTTTCGATGCTTCACTTTCACAAAAATATGGAGGAAATATATGGCTGTGGCTTTATTTATTTTCATTGGGGGAAAGTCCTCAAGGGTTATGTTGGAATTTTCGGTAATAATGTATAACTTAAATAAAAATTGTATGTCACGTATTATATCTTTTCTTTCATCAATTTATTTGACTTTTTACATAAAAAACTATAATTTTTTTAAAAAAATTAAAAAACAGAAAATCTAAGTACGTGTAGGGAAATCCTAAATGCAGGTAAATTTAAGGAAAGATTTACTATATTACCATTAATTAGTTTTTATCTTAATTAAATTTTGATTATTTAACTTCAGTTCTATTCTTATTCAAGATCAATCAACAACAAAAATTATAATTACACAAACACCTTAATAATTAGATTACTCCTTACACAAACACCTTAAAACCGGTAACAATCAAATTAAGTGCAGCAAAACATGGAGGACTGGGCGATGGTACACATTAAGGAGACCCATACTCATTGGGCGATGAAAGTAGTTGTGCTCAGTATATATATTTTTTGTCGGCTTCAATGCGCCAGCAGTTACATACAATGAAATCAAGATACAAGAGTAATTTGTCAAAAATATATGAATGCGTAATGTTGTTGTAAGTTGTGCCAGGGAACAAATTCCAGTTGCCTTTGTTCTCAATGCCCAAACCACCTCTTCATACCATGAGGCATACACAAAACCCCACAACTCAACTTCCTTCACCTTAAAATCTTGCCTTTCTGAAGCTGAAACTTATAGTCCTGGCCAAGTGGAGTAAGTTGACAGTTTAAAAAAATGCTCTGCATAAGAATCGAGTCAGATGAAGTCCATTTATCTCTCTCACAAACTAGGCTTTCCACCTATAAATAGAATATGTACAATCATGGATTTTTTATGTCAAAATCCCTGGGATTGCATAATACTATTCAATGTCTTATTGCATGCCAAATCTAGGGATTAGCATAATTAAAATTTAAAAATTGAATTTGTCAAACGGGAGCCGCTCAAGTGTTGTATATCTGTCAGAAAAAGACTCTCTATTGTACCCTAACCAGTAACCACAATACTGTCAGAAAGCCTAGCCTCATAATTCTTCCTTGTTCACAAACAATGTCATCGTGACTGAGGCCATAGTAAGCTTATTTTGCTTACAAAGCAATTTCATTCTTAATCATCAATTAGTAAGAATTGGAATTAGTTATATCATATGATACGAAACCCGCACTCTCTCTTTTTCCATGTTGCAGCTTTGGTTTTTAGGAAAAACATGAGATAGTTATAATTTTTATCAAAATTATTGGGGAATGTTTTAAGATTTAGATATTGTTTAGGACTAAATCATAGTTAGAATTAAATCCTAAATGCAGGTCCAAAATTCCTAAATGCAGGTTATAAGGATAATATAGTAAATCATTCATAAAAAATATCTGTATTTAGGAAATCCCTACATGTACTTAGATTTCCCCTTTAAATATTGTATTGTATAAGTTAAAACAAGTAATAATGTGTATTTAATGTGAAAATATATATTAAAAAAACATAATCTAAAAGTTACATATGAAGGCAGACGGTTATTTAACATTCTCCACATGAAGAAAGAGATCTTTTTAGGAATAATAGAGTTCCATACCTTCGTGGGAGAGGGCAGCTTTATTTTTTTTTTATTTTTACTGATTTTATGGTAAACTTACCCGCACTGTCGAGCTTCCAAATCAGCTTGAGTTAAAACAAAATCCCTATCTATAGAATGCATAATGTTTGGATCAAAGAAATTAGATGAATAGGGAATAAACAGGTCTGCAGCTTGTTTGAAATGGCAAACCTGCAGTTGACAAAAAGGGGGGCATTTTCCACCGTATTTTGGTGGAGAATGAGTCTATGACGGTTCTTTCCATTAGACTATGAGACGAGTATTCGCTAGGGGTGTTCAAACAGTACGACCCGATCCATTTTGACCCGGCTCATATGGGTCGGGTTGGGTCAATGTCCCATTTGGGTTGATGCAGGTCGGATCAAAATGGGTCGGGTCAGATTTTGAACCAAATCGACTTGTTTTAACCAATTTACAATTTTACCCATTTTACTTGAAAAAAATCATTAAAAAAATTATTTTAATACAACATACCCACCAATAATTTAACTCATAAACAAGTTTAAAATTCTTATTTTTTTTATAAAACTAAAAATAATTTTGCAAATCTACTACTCTATTAATTATAAATTATATATTTATTAATATATGAAATATCCATTCATAATTTTATAAATAAATTTTAGTAAAATTATAATTTTTTAAATGATATATTAAAAGTATTCTAACTAAATAAAATGAAAATAATTGTATTTTTTCTTTATTAAGTCAATAATATATAATTAAATATAATATAATATTCTATTTTAAATTATATAAAAATAAATCATAATTTTATTTATTATTTAAATATTATTACATTTAAATATAATATAATTCATTTAAATAAATTATTTTAAAAATTACTAATTTTTATATGATCTTGGTCGATTTGGGTCGACCCATGATCCAGTCTGACCCGACCCGCCCCGATCTTAAACTGTGAGAATTATGATCCGACTCGACCCGACTCATTTGTGAGATCCCTGTGATTTCTCTAATTTATTTAACTTTTGCCTGCCTCAATTTACCTGAGTAGTCAGAGTTTTAGCAAAGTTAATTTTCTGCCCTGTTGCATTTTGATAAGTCCCAAGGAATGACATGATGTTTTGAAGAGTGTTCTTGTGCTCTTAAGAAAAAAGAACGATAACGATAGTTGAGCAAGAGGAGTTGACATGTTAGGAGTTTTAAAGTGTTTCAGGTTTCCTATCTAGAACTGAATTTTTATATGACCGTGGAACCCAAGTCTAAGCATCAAAGTGTTGAGTATGGACCACAAAACTTTATCAACGGCCTTCAGCATGTCTAATTTGAGAATTAGGTTCGGACTGTCAGATTTTCTATCTAAAAATCTGACAGCTTCTTTCATCAATAAGATATTGTCAATAATGTCTCTATTAGATTAAAAAAAGCCAATTTGTTCCTCCCAAATGATTGAGCCCATTACTGGCTTTAACCTATCAACCATTATCTTAGCCATTAGTTTATTAATGAAGTTTGATAGACTGATAGGTATGAAATCAGAAAAAGATGATGTTGTTTTAAATAAATAATATGGAGGGGCAACAACCCTTAGAGAGTCCCATTATCTCCTATTTGGGTTTGACCCATGATCCAATTATTGTTTTAAGTCTTTTATCTTCAAAATTCCCAGCCTGAAGTGTTTTTCCTTCGGTGAGTCATGAAAGTATTTCGTGTTATTATCGTCATCTACTAACCATTTAGCCCTAGTTTTTTGTTTCAAAAAAGTGTCTTGTTCATTAAGTATCTTATTCAAATCTGCCCTAGCCTTGTGAAGAGTCACTCTATCTGCTATGGAGTGGGTTCTATCATAGGCTATTTCTAGCTTTGAAACAAGGATTTCCGCCTTTTTAATGTTGTCATTTACATTACCAAAATTCTCTCTATTCCAGATTTTAATAGCTCGAGTCTTTTCAACTTTAAAACTACTCTTAGCTGACCTTGTTCTTCTAGAGGTTGGTTCAAATTTTTGTTTACTAATTCATGGAATTCGGGTCTGTGTAGCCACATTTCCTAAAATCTAAATTGTTTAGGATATGTGTTTGTTGAGTGGTTAATTTCTAATAGCATGGGTGTTTGATCCGAAGTGAATCTGCTCAATATTTGCACTGAAGAAGTGTTAAAATCATTGAAGAGAAATTGGTTTCCTAGGATTCTATCTAACCTCTTAGAGGTTGGACGGTTTTCCCTGTGGTTACACCAAGTATACTGGTTTCCTACAGTATTGTTTTTAAAAAAAATGCGGATAAATTCATCAAAATCATTCATTGATCCTAGTTCCGGATTACTGGGGCCTATGTATTCCTCTATGTTTCTAATCACATTAAAATCACCTCCAATATGAACTGGACAATTTAGAGATATATCATTGTAAAAAATTTGTCAATCCAATCTAGAACGAAGGGCATAAACAATGTAAGTCTGAATAACCTGATCCAAGTCTTTAATTATGGTTTTTACATGTAGAAATTGTTGATTTTCAGATATCAGGTCTACCTCAAGTGCATGAGAATGAATTACCCAAATTTTAGGATGTTAAGAGCTCAAAAAATTTCTAAATCGTAGAGATTTTAAATAAATCATTTTCGAATCCTGGTTCCCTTTTGGTTCAATTACAAGCAACATATCTAATATGAGTTTCTTAGCCAGTATTTTCAGCCTCAAGTGAAAAGTAGACATTCATCGCACGTTCCAAATTAAGATTTTAACTGTTATTAATAACCTTGATTTTCGAAGCTAACCTGGTGCTCCTTTTCGGAGCCTGGAAGAAGTTTCCGCTACTATTATCTCCTTGATATGTTGAAGTTTGTTCCTGATCTAATTTAGCATCGCTGATTCTCCAAGTTGCTTGGAAATTTGATTTATGTCCATGGTCCAATCCCTGATTTAGTCCCTGCAATGAAGTAATTTTTTAAAATTATTTTCAGACATCATCTCTGTTTATATTTAGGCTATGGTAATCCATAGCAGCATCTTCTGAGTTAACATAAACTGCAACTTCGGGCTGGAAATCATCAGATGTAACACCTTCAGAGTTAGCACCTTCAGAGATGACATAGACAACAGATTGTGCTTGACAATCATCAGGTTTACCACAGATTTGTTTCATTTTTCCTTGATCAATTTTTTTTATCAAGTTTGGTAACAGAAAATCCGAAGAAACATAGACAGCCTCAGAAGGAGGAACTTTCTTTCCACTTCTGAACTGATCAGAAATAACATCAAGATTGGCATCTTCAGATTGATCTTCAGCAACAACAACCTTTTTACCAATGTTAGACTAATCAGAATTATCCTTAACTAAGGCTATTGAGTTCTCAGTTCTATCAATAGCATTTTTCTTCCTATAAACCAGTTCCATAGTTTTGGCCTTAGCCCTATTATCATCAGCGTCATTAGATGTAGTAACAACCCCTTTCTTAAATACAACAACATTATAAGGCTTCCTATTAGTTCTGTTAGCTATAATCTCATCAGCCTTATAGTTGAGCTCAGAATGGCCCAATTTATAGCACTTTTTGTAATATTCAAGAAAGTCTTCATACTCAATATTATACGTTTTGGTGTGAGCTATAGAACCCAATCTAATCTTATCAGGCTTCTCCTTTGACACATCCATCTCCACGCATAACCATACAGTCAGGGGCGGAACCAGGGGTGGCGAGGGGGTGCAGGCACCACCCCTAGGATATGGTGGCTCGAAATTTAGGTCTAGGGCCACCGGAATCCATGGCTTCCGCCCCCCTTCTAAGAGTTGCATGTGGTTGCTCCTTCGGGCTCCGGCGAAAGGCCCAAGAACTGGAGAAGAATACGGTCTCATTTTTTATTTTTTTGTTTCCTAACTTATCAAAACAACGTCGTTTTGATAAGTGACACGACGTTGTTTCACTTGGGTGTAGGGAAAAAAAAGGCCGATTGGGCTGAAACTCAATCGGCCCAAGAACAAGAAGCAACCCTAAATGTCAAGTGGAATATTGTATTCTTTTCGCAATTCGCAGCAGCAGCATCATCCACCATTGTCCGCATCAGATTGTCCACCGCGCCGACTGACTCTGCCACGCTCCGGCCGTTCATTCGCCGCGCCCCCGCCGGCCGCCGTCAGTTCGCCATCGCCGTCCAAGCGTGCAAAAAAAATTTTACTCTCCTTTTCAGCCCTTCTTGCCTGAGCTCCTGGTTCCGCCACTGCACACAGTAGAAGGCCTCGTTAAGTTTCTAGTGTGTGTTTCAGAAAAGAGTAACTTACCAAGTGATTTCCCGATATCGATTAAGGCTTTGCCAATTCTGCATCATAATTGAATCCTTTCTTCCAATCGACCATGCCCTTTTAAGCCAACATCTGCGGTAATCTTCATCGTGATCGAATGTGATACAGATATGGCGATTGTCCATTGTTGTGAGGTGCGCCTGCTTTATGAAGCCAATAGTTTGGATTTTAAAGAAACAAATGAATTATGAAGAAAAGTTCAGATGTGAGTATGAGCAGGAAGAAGCTTGGAGAAGGAAGAAAGAGAGAGAGAGAGAGAGAGAGAGAGAAAAGCAATATTATTTATGTGATGTCAAAAACTTGCCAAAATGTAATTACAACCACTTGTTTTTATACCTATAGAATAAAAAACAAATAACTCAAAGAAAATAGTTGTCTATTAGCTAATGCCAGGTGGCATATGTGTCTAACAGATTTGAGTAGCAGCTATTGCACTTGTCTCCATTTCTTCAATACTGTTACAGTATTTCTTCAGCCCCCCTCAAAGTTGGACTGCAGTAATGAAACGAAAGCCAAGCTTGAACAATATGTCATGAAAAGCAGGACCAGGTAGAATCTTGGTGAATATATCGGCCAGTTGAACTCTGGTGGATACCTTGGTAGGGAGAAGAAAACCAGCTAGATAGTAGTCACGCACTAAATGACAATCAATTTCCAAATGTTTAGTGCGCTCATGGAAAACAGGGTTGGCTGTAATGTATAAAGCAGCCTGATTATCACAATATAGAGGGATATGAAGCTGCAGTGGTATGCAAAGATTAGATACTAAAAAACTAATCCACTTAAGCTCATAAGCAGTCATAGAAAGGCTGCGAAATTCAGACTCGCCAGAAGATTTTGATATCGTGGATTGATTTTTAGACTTCTAACTAATCAGAGAATCACCAAAGAATATAGAAAAACTAGTGACTGGCCTTCTAGATTCTCGGCAAGTACTCCAATCAGCATCACAATAAGCATAAATAGTAGGGTGTGATGTAGCAGGATAGAACAAACCATGAGAAGGGCATGATTTGAGATACCTGACAATGTGAAGAGCACCCTTGAGATGGTGTTCTGTATGATCCTGAACGAATTGACTGAGCTGGTGAACTGAATAAGTGATGTCAGGTCTAGTGAAGTTTAAATACAACAGCCGACAAATCAACCTTCGAAACACTCCAGGATCAGGTAATAAAGGCGAGGACCTATCATGGATTTTCCAAGAAACTGGCAAAG
>JAULKM010000008.1:7320845-7347505 GCA_032355605.1 Rubia tinctorum
ATGATGTATTTTCTAAACATCAAATTTTAATACACTATTATTATACATAAATAAAGTTATCGTTGGTTAAACATGGTTTAGAAAGTTGACCAAAAAGTGTGCAGTTTGAACTGGGACAAAGGGAGTATATAATATCAGAGTTGAACTGATGCACTTGTGATACAAAGTTGGATAATATGTAAGCTAGAGAAGGAATGGATTGAAACTATGTTACATGGCCACTTTCATATAAAATAACTTAATAAATCAGCTTTATCGCTACATGTTTGGACTCCTTAATTACTTGTCTAGAAGTTGATGGAGCCTCAGTTTTATGAATTCTTTGTTTGACAAGTCCATCAGATCTAACTGAATGCTGAAATCCTAGCTAGACTAGTGTGTATCTATATTGCCTGTTTTAGCAACAACACGTTCTTCCCAAACCCTAAAGATTGGGTGTGATTTCGCGTCCCTTGAATGACACAAAGGTCATCCAAAAGGAAATATTCCTCCGTTTTGTAAAATTATCACTCATTTAAAATTGAGACGGTTTACTATGAGTTAGTTTAAACTTTAGACAACGACATTTTTGTAGTTCTTTTCACATTTCTCTCCATATTTCCTCTTTTCTGGAAAATAATTGAGGAAAGGTCCCTGTAAGAGATGTGCAGAAGAATGAGGAAGAACTGTAAAAAAATCTCAGCTTAAAGTTTACACTGGCTAAAATAAGACTATGTGTGACGCAGTCAGAATATCAAAGAGATCCGCAAGCACGAATCTTGAAGAACAATTAAGGTCTGCAAGCACAAACTCTAAATTTTGGTTCTGAAATCCACCAGGGAGAAAATAATCTCGAAAAAATAGTATTATGAATGATAAAATATCTGAATAATACAAGAGATCTTTAAACACTAAAATTAAACCCTGGAATAATAAAAAAGGACATTAGGAATTAGTTCCAAAATAAAAAGGAAAATAAAAAAACAATCAAAAACAGTAAATAGACGTTTTGAAGACTTAAACGACCTCAAATGGCGAAACATACCCAAATTCTTGCTTCGGCTGGATCTTTGATCTACTTGTCAAGATGGTTCCAACGAATTTGTGCTCGCCAACGCAAAACTTATGTTTAAAACCGTATCGAACATTTACGGCGATTCATCGCTTCTTCAATATTCGCCGTCATTTGCCTTGCATCAATGTGTTTAGAGTTTAGGTGGACAAAATAAGTAGATGAAATTGAGTTGAGAATTAAAAATATAATGAGTGACTAAAATTAAAATATCTCAATATCAAAAAGAGTGTATTATTAAAAAAGCATTTTCAAACGGGAAAAAAAAAGTGACGATAGTATTGAAAAATCGGAGAAAGCATATGATATTAACTAATGACTTTGCCATTTCTTCCCCTCTAGAAACCCTGGAGGTGTCATTAGACGAGTTATTACCCAAACCCATAGAAGCAAGATTCATGCTACTCCACATAAATTAGTAATTTATAAACATGCCTAATTGCCTGCTCGTCTTATCTTATGTACATTGACCTTGTAATAAAGTAAAACCCAGGCCTGCAAGTTGCAACTCCCGAGTAGTTATTAATTAATTAGTAACATGTTTTATGGTACTAATTTCCTGGAGATAATGGCTGAATCATGAAACATAGTGCATTAATTAAGTGGGGAGGCCAGTTAATTAAGCATAAGAAGAGGCTACATGCATGGATCGCTAGTTTCTGGGAGTTTTTTCATATAAATTTATTTTCTCAAGCCAACTAATTATTGTCCATTATTTTACAGAATTTATTTACAGCAAATTAAGGGATGAACCCTACTACAGATTAAAGTTATCGTAATATTTTCGTAGCAACACTTATTAAAATGTTACAATAACTTATAAAGTGTTATATAAATCTTTTAAAAAGTGCTACTCCGTACCTTAATTTTTAAAAGTGTTACGCTAGATTTGAATAGTGTTATGTTAGATCTAATGCAACATCAACTACGGTAATTAGTATATGTAAAAGTATTACAATACATCCAACTTAATATTATTAGTATCTAAAACAATATTTTTAAAGCGTTACATTAGTCTTAGCAGTAATCTCCTTTCCAGAGATTTTTGACGATAAAATAATAGTATCAGAATTTTTATCCCAACTAGTTTTCCAATTTTTCTTCTTAAGGAGTGCTGCAAAAAGGGGGAAAACAAATTAAGGAAAGCAAACTAAAGTAAACGTTGTATTACTTTTAGTGTAAATCAAACCCATAATGGATCAATTATGAGCAGTTTCGTTACTTAAATCGAATATACTTATTTTGACTTAACTAGTTGCGATAATAATTTTTATTTTAGAAACATGCACGTTGTCACTCGATCGTCACAAAAAAAATGTTACAAGAAAGCTTTGCTTCTAAATCCAATAAAGAGGTGAAAATGAAGAAAGTTAAGAGGTGTATTTCCTTTCCAAGCTACGCATAAAATCTTAATCTGGCCGTTCTTTTGGCCATTTTCAAGTGTCGTGTCTCTCCTCGGACATTAGAGCGAATCCATGATAATGATGTCTTGGAGAAATGAGTTTATCACACCCACATCGGTGGCTAGTAGATTTTCGATTAAATATATAAGATTATAGATCAACTTTACACTGTACCAATTAATTTTATGATAAGAATTCATGATTCTAATATGGTATTAGAGCTCACGGGCTTGTGACCATTTATATTCATGTTTGTGCAATGATTAATACACCTACACGTGAGGAAGCATGTTAGTATCCCATATATAAGGTTGATAGAATTACGAGATCATGGGTCACCCCGATTTCCATTTTCGTTCCTTCAATCAAAAAGTTTCTATTTAAAATCCTTAATTTACCTTTGTAATAGTGACAGATTTTGTCACACTTTGCTCTTCAGAATGTAGAATGCGAGCAAAAAAATGAAGCTACAATGCTTCCAATTAATATTTTAACGTTTAATTTATTTAATCAAAATTAGTTAATGTTAAGGATTTAATTCATTAATATATGATCATATAATTTAAATTCGCAGTGGGTCGTACGACTACGTTACTTAGGATGCATACCTACTTGACATGGGTATGGGTGTAGAACCAATATTAGATAAAGGTCTATTAAAAACAGTGTTAGAAGATGGTTTCAATAAGCAGCGTTAGGATTAGAGCCACCTTTAATTGAGATACAGAAGCATTTTTGAGCTCAGGAGTCCCTTTTTAGGAGGCTTGAAATTAATTAAAGGTGATTCCGCCTTTAAAAGCGGTTCCGCCTCTAATTGAGGCCCGAACCATTTTCGAGTTTATAAATGCTATCTCAGCTCCCCTTTTTATTGTAAGGTGGTACTACATTTCGAACCACCTTTAATAAGCTCATTTTTTGGCCCAGAATATGCTGAACCCATATATCTTCCATACTTAAACGTTGAACCCATTTTTAAAACCATATTTTACTTCACTTTCTCCCTCTTCACCTAAAACACTTCTCCCCTAAGTCTGAAACACTTCTCCCCGCTGCCTTCACCCCACCGCCGCCTCATCCCACCACCTTCTCACCTCTTCGTCGCCTCTCACCCCTCCGCCGCCTCACCACACCACCGCCTCACCAATCTATCGCCTCACATCCCTCAGTCGCCTCTACCCTCCGCCGATCGCTCACCTCCGCTCGTCCCCCGTGAAGTTTGTTTGCCAATCTCCTCTGCTCGGTATCTCGCCTGCTTGGCTCCACCTAAGTTTGTAGTATCTCCGCCGCTGATCTCCGCCCACCCGCTCTCCACCACCGTAGAAGCCGCTCACTACCGGTGGAGATCGACGCTGTTGGTGAAGCCCTCTGTAAGTGGAGATCGATCGACAACAACACTGAACTTCTCCGCCGAAGCTGTATCGTCGTTGTTGTTGTTCTTGTGATTTATGCCTGTGATGTTGTGTTCTTGTGTTTTATTTGTGCAAGTTGTGTTGATTTACACCGTTTCTCCAGATCTCCTTTGATGTGCTGCCGGAGACAAATCAATTTTCGACACTATTTTTTTAAGGTAAAAAATAGATTCGATCTAGAACCTATTTCGAACCCTATTAAAGGTGGGTATTTGAATTGTCTTTGATCGAAATCGATCAAAGGTAGAACTAGAGAAGGAACTTTGAAAGTACATTTAATGGTCTGATATAACCGCCTTTAATGATCTCTTCCTCCACTAGTGAACCGACTGAGATTTATAGATCGAATATGGGTTCAATGTTTTTAAATTCATCGAGTTCAGGTCGGATCTTGATCTGGACTTAAAATATAGATTTGAGTTCAAGTCTAAAATATTTAAACTCGGTTATGATCCATAGACCCACATAACCCTATTTTTATATATAACTTTATATATTTACCCATGTAATCTGAAGAAGATACATATTATTTTACTTATCTTTTATATTAATGAAAAATATGATTTTAGCCCTTCTATTTTTGTTTTCAATTCAACAAATATCTTGCATATATTGATTTGTTGTATGATTTTGATTTTTTATATGAATTATATTTTTTTTAACTTAATGAAGGTGTATATTAAAATTAACTTATTTGTATTTGGGATAATAGAAATTTTACTAAGAGACAAAGTAAAAGATAAGGGTGTTAGACCTGTTAAGACCAATGACATGTCTGGATTTGGGTATAGATCAAAGTTTTCAAACCCAATGAATTTGGACCCGATTAAGTTATGTTTGTTTGGGTTGGGTTTGGGTCTAATTAGAACCAACTCAGGTCCTACCCATTCCCATCCCTATACCCTACTATTGTCTCCCTAGGAAAGGGATCGTTTAAAAAAATGTAAAATTTCCATCCAATTAAACCGTTATAGGTCATTCTTGAACAAGTGTTATTTTTGAAATCAATGTCATAATAAGTAAATCAAATCCTATACTATATATAGGGATCCCCTCTAGAATCCGCTCCTACACGTTGATCCTGCTATGCTCCAGCCAATTTAAAGTTTTGTGATTCAAAATAAAAACAGATTATGTAGATAAAAAGTGTTTACTTAACAATATAAGTAAATAATCTAATGATTGAACGAACTGAGCAAAGCTCATAAACCATATGAAAAATGTGATGGAAGAAACGAAAAATTGAAAAACTAATTTGGGAATTTTTTTTGATTAATTCAATGAATCAAACTTAGAGTTGTACATTCTACTTAGGGCGAACGAATTGAGAGACCTCTGAACTCCCTCTATCGTCCCTTTTTAGCCTCTTATTTTTTTTGAACACTTTTGGCCCCTCAATTATCGAAACTGCTAAGTTGCAACCCTTCTGTCAGGTCAAAGCGTCACATTTTCAAAACGTTAAATTTAAGGGAAAATGGTCATTTTCCTTTTTTTCTCTTTTCTCTTATTTCTTATTTCCCTTGTCCTTTCATTTTCCTTTTCTGTTTCCCTCTTTTTCTTTTTCTTTTTCTTTTTCTTTTTCTTTTTCTTTTCCCCTTCCTCTCCACCTTCCCCCCATTCCCCTTTCCCTTTCTCACTCAGCTCTCGACTCCATCGCCCCACCACCTCACCATCTCACCTCCAGCCTCCAGCTACATCCCCGTCCCAAGCAACAAGACCACTTTTCGTGTCTCTCAACTCCGATTTCATGTTTTCCAACATCATGAACTCGATGTACTCACTCCGACTACGATGGAGCATCAGCTTCCAGGGGTTTTTGTCGTGGTGGCGTAGGGGTATAGGGTTTCTATTGTGGTGGGATGGCAATGACAGAGGCTTCTTCTAGGATGACAGTGGCTAGTGGCCAGAGGCGGCCCGAGGTCAGCGGGCGGAGGGGGATTACAACTGGGACGATGACGAATGATGGATAGCATTACGAGGCCCAGCTATGACTGGCGGTGGCGGCAGGCAGAGTTGGGGTGGTGGATGGAGGGGGGAAATTGGCAAGGTGGTGGAGAAATAGGTTGAGGAGGAGATACCCAGTTCCGACTGGCAGTGGCGGCAGGCGGAGCGGGGGTGGTGGATAAAGGGGACAGGTGGAGAGGTGGCGAAGAAAGGGTTTGAGGAGGAGAGGCCCAGTTCTGGCTGGCTGTTGTGGCAGGCGGAGTGGGGGTGGTGGAGGGAGGAGGTAGGTGACGGAGAAAAACGCTGGTGGGAGAGGTCCAGTTCTGGCTCGAGGTGGCGGTATACGAAGTGGGGATGGTGGATGGAGGGGCAGGTGGAGAAGCGGCGGAGAAAGTGACTGAGGAGGAGAGGCCTATTTCTAGCTAGCGGTGGCAGCAGCCGGAGTGGGGGTGGTGGATGGAGGGTGCAGGTGGCGAGTCGGGATGACAGTGGATCAGGTTTTAGTGGAGGTCCACCTCAATGAGGCGGGTATGGATATAGTTTTTGTGGGGGTGGGGCTGGTACAGGTATGGAAATTGATACATGTCATGGGTAGTGGGTCAGACATGTATATTAGTTCATACCTGCCCCACCCCCGCCTCGCCCCCGCCCCACTATATCCGCTATGTACACACTAATTTATTATATAATAAACTATTATTTATCCATAATGCACATGTCTTACTTATAATATTTTCATGTAAATATTATTAAACTTTTAGCATTAAAATTAGTAATTTTAAAGTAAATTTAGGTGTTTTTTGGAGTTATAAATGGGGTGAGTAAAATAGATTTGAAATGGGTATGAGACCCAAGTGGGTGATGGGGCATGGGTGGATTTTAGATAATACTCGATGGAGAGGGTGTGGATTTTAATATTGTACCCGCCATGGGTAATGGGGCGGGTACGGGTATGAAAATTTTAGGTGGACATGGGTATGTAGGTACCATAATCCGTACCCGCTCCGCCCCGCCCCATTGCCATCCTATTAGTGAGGTGGCAAAGAAATGGGCTGAAAAGGAGAAACTCCCTGGGGAGTTGAAAAGGGGGGAGTGGAAAGGGTTTGAGAAAAGAAAAGTGGAAAGAAAAGGAAAAAAGAAATAAATAAAGAAATAAAGAAAATGGAAGAAGGAAAAATAAAAAAATAAAAAAGAGAAAGAAAAAAGGAAAAGGGAAAAGAAAATTGAAAATGAGAAAAGAAAAATGAAAAAAGAAAAAAGAAAAAAGGGGAAATGTGAAATTACAAATTTACCCTTAAAATTGATGTTTTTGACTAAATTTAACGTTTTGACAGGACAGAAGGGTCATAACTTAGCAATATATTTAGTTAAGGGACTAAAAATGTTCCAAAAAAATAAGGGGTTAAAGGTGAACAATGGAGAGAGAATTTTGCGGACTCCCAAGTTGTTTGCCCTTCTAATTATACATGATTAGCTTAACTACCCCGCTAACAACTTACTATCTTTCAACTACCCTAACATTTGATAATATAGTAACTGATAAATATCTAGAAGAAGCTTGCTGGTGAAGCTTTGCTGCATCTAGATGCTTCTGGAAGAGTGCTGGTTCTCTACTCAAGAAAAGCATGAGCCAAGCATGTGTTATACTTCTTCAACTCCTTCCTTCAAGACGAGAATTTCGTGGGAAAAAATGCATCTTGAAAAGGGGAGGCTGAGCAATGACAAAAAAAGAAGCTTTAGTATTTCCATATGCTAGTTTGAGTGGGAGAAAACATGTAGGGGATTGATGAAGCCATTATTGTAAGCATCCCAAACATAGTGATAATCAATCTCTACTTTTGATCCTCTCATGGAAGCAATATTGTCACATTTCAAAGGAATTGAGAGTTCAAATTAGTGTTGAAGATTAGTCAGCAAGAATTTTTAGAATTTGAGCAGTGATCAACTATTAAAACTTTGACAAGTACTGTAAATATAAGCGGCACTAGCTGCGATTTCAGGACAAGTCTCTAAATAATAATGTTCTTTCCCAATTCTTTCATTATCCCAACATGCTTTATAATTCCCCCGCCACCACCAATTCCAGTTCGTCCAAACCAAGTTCAATATTTCAAAATTGTAACTCTCTACCATGGATCATCGTTACAAGGGTGCATAGAAATTGAAGATGGCTTCAACATCTAAGACTCCTTTTGCAGCACTTCCCAATCCGCCATGGGAACCAAAGTACGATAATGAAGAAAGGCCTTCCGTCTGCAATTGAAAAATAAGAACACAACGTGGCCATAGGTATCCACCTAATTCCACATCAAGCCATAAGTTCTTCAACGTGGGGCCGGAGAAGCACTGCGTTGAATGGATACACTGCAAATGCACAGATAGTGAGGTGGTGAAACTAGACTTTATCTCTGATTTAAAATTTGATTGAATTATTAGACAATTAATGTCCTTCATATATACACAACCTAATAACAATGTATTTTCCAACCCACCACGATGCTATTTGGGGGGGGGGGGGGCCGCTTGAGAGATCCACTATTACCAAAGTTAATGGAATAAGGGTCGATGCTAGTAAATTCATGATAAATGTTTTTTAGGACCAAGCCTAATTTTTTGTGCCCTAACATCCCTGACGATCCTTATGAGATATGTCACCAACAATCTAGGACTAGTAAGACTATTTCTCAACACTTTTGTCCAGTAGAGATGAGGCATAAGTATTTTAGATTGCTAGGAGATAGGTCTAGCCAAGCGGGAAAATATGACTTGTCGGTGTTGAGCTTGGAGCATAGGTTGGTTTTCAAGTGGGTGTGTATGGACGTGTTTCCTTATGGAGGTCATGCTTGTGAACCTACAATCTGAAGCCTAATGATTATCAATCACATAATGGAAAAGAAACATTTTAATCCAAGTTTCACCATATTCTCCTACATGAACAAAGCAACTGAAACAATGAACTAGGAGTTCCCCTATGGTTGTTAGCTCACTAGAATGGTCAATGAGCAGGGAATCATACCAATAGACCGACCATTCCCTCGCGAATACTATGACAATAAGTGGCTTAATCTCAAGAAACTTGAAGTGGATTTAGTATCCAACAAGATGAGGATCAATTTCGTGGCAAGGAGAGCCGCTAAAAGTGCGAAAAGGGCTAGGAATGCGAGTCTGATGCTTTTTTTATCAACAGGAATTAATAAGTCATATTCAAATAATGTAACTTTAGTTTGTATGTGAATGTTGTTGATTGAATTGTATGTTGTGATTTTCAGAAGGCAAAAATGGGTTCACGCAGAAGGTCAAGAAAGTATTTTATTACTTCATTATCCAAATGAAAGCCCTTCGGAACGAGGTTGAGGAACTGAGGACCAAATGCTTACAATCGGAGGAAAGATATTTAGATAGAGATAAATGGTGATGATGAGGAGGCTCAATTTGGACATGTTACCTCATTCTCCAGTAATGAAGAAGATATGGATGAAGACGAGGAAGATCTTACATTTTTCCTCCCACAGCCTTAAACTTGTAACACCAAATTACATTATCGACATTCCCAATTTAAAATATTATGTAATAGACATTGAATTTGATCTAATCGGGTTTATGTAACGATTGGATGTTGTTGTTTAAGTGTTTTGTTGGTGTACCCGAACATTGTGTACTTTTTGAAGAAATTCTGTCTAATTCAAGGTTAATAATTTCATTTAGTAGAATCAAATCCTTAGTGGCAAACAATGTCGCGTCCAGTTCCTAAATCAAAACTTGAAGAACTCTTACATACTAAACACAATCGAGTCCCTTACGAAATCGCAATTACATACTTATGAAATAAGTGGGCAATTCAAGAACACTGTTGTGAAAGCTTTTGTTTTAGAAATATCAATTAAAATAACCTGGACATGTTCCGAGTTTAGAACCCATCACGAAAATGTTTTTTGAATTTTAAAGGCACCTTCTGAAACCAAGGATGGAATCTTGTCATCAACATTTTTCAAGAAACTATTATTTTGATGTCTGAAATGATGTCATCATTGATTTAATAAAAAGCATCATCGAGTTCTGAGATTTGTGTTTTTTAGAAAGCGTACTTGATTAAAATATTTTATTGTAAAATAAAATATTCAGTGGGTGTTTTGATATTGGAACGTGTTTCAGGCATTTAAAAACTAGGTTCTAAGAAATGATACAAAATAGGAATTGTATCTCTACATATAACCCAAGAGGTGTACACATGCATATTTAAATATTTTGGAAATTACAGGTGCATTCCACTCAATTCGTTCTTTAATTTAGTTTCTCGTAATGGTCACCATGGATTCATCCCCGGTTGTGCGAGATGGAACTACTAGGAGAAGAAAGCAAACAACTAGGTGGAAAAGGGTTCCAACTTTCAACGCTACAAGGTTTGTGTCTCTAGGAGCTTATGAGAGGTACAAAACTTTGTTACATGATGCAAAGCTGTTAGATTCATATGCATCGGAATAGAATGATACCACTAGGATATGATTAAATAGTGTAGGTAAAAATGTTTGAATTACAATGTTGTGATGAGATCCTAGCCATTGGGATGAAATGCAATTCGACGAAGTGTGTTAATTTTATGCTAATGTTGTAGAGACCGATGGAGGGTCATTCTCTATTATGGTCATTGGTAGGCGGGTTGAGGTTTATCCATGGAAGATCAACAATATATTGAGTTGTTTGTACTAGAGTCTTCAGGACTATTATCTAGTGGTAATAGACAATCCCCTAAATATTTATCATCGTGCAACATGACTGATGAATGTTGAGCCTCCGCCATTGAATCCTACTAAGTCTGGACAAGTGTACTTTAATAGGACCCACGAAGAACCCGAGATCGTCGGAACTATAAGCTCTAGTATTTGACATTATAAAATTGGATTATGTACGAACCCACAATTGCTAATTTTACGTCATTCTACTATTTCATAAAGAATGTTAAGATCAATCCCGGATACACCATTCTGCAACACATGTTTGTCTTCCGTCATTCATTTAAACAAGAAGGATGTCAAGCTCCCATATGGTTTGCTTATTTCCAAATACCTCGAATCAGATGAAACGATTGCCTTTTGTAGCAAAGAAGTGTCGCCTAAAATGTATGACTAAAATTTCTTTGAGAACAAGAAGTGGAAACTCATAAATGAAAATTGATTGCAAAGGGTAGTCGGAGAAAATAGCAAGAGAAGGCGCACTGATAAAAGTGAATTATTTTTTTTTATTAAATTTAAATTTGATTCACCATACATCTTCCAATTCTTATGTGAAGTGAAAATTGTAGGAGATGGGGACAACATCTCGTTCATGCACAACATGTACAAAAAATGAAGGTGATGGTGAGGAAGATAGTACAATTTAGTAAGAAGACTTCAAAAAAAAGTTATAAGGGAAACTAGGCGGCATATATGACTAGCCAAGAAGCACATTCTAGGACTTTCCATTGGATTTGAATTTCTAAACTGTTGTTGATTTTGCCACACATTGAATGTTGATTTTGGAAGAACGCCTCATTTTGTGGATGATCTCTTCCAAATATTGTCTTTCAAGCCTAGCTAATATTTTGTCATTCAATTCTATAACATGTCTTTGATTTTGGTGGAAACCATCTTGTTGAATTTCCTAAGGTTTGGCTTTAATATGATAGTTTCTGGACGCTCTTCTGGTTTCGGAAGATCACTCGGACTTGACAGAGCAATCACACTCCATAACTCCCAAAATTGTCCGTTATTTTGTGTTTCAATTTTTGAAGGATGGAATTAAAAATTCATTTTAAAAATGGAACCGTGTCTTGTTTATAAATCGAAAGATCCACCGGACCTGAACATATTAGTTACACTTCATAGCTTCCGACATCATAAAGCTAATTGGAAAATTCAATTTCAGTGAATAATATTATCGTTTTTCATCCCATTTCAATGTTATAAAACAATACTCCCTCTTTTCTAGAGAAAATGGCACATTTACATTTTCACGGTCTTCAATAATCATGTTTGACCAACAACATCTCTAGCTACGCACAACAATTTTGCATAAAAATTTAATATTTTGAAAATAGATGTTAAAACCAATATAACAATATCTCACATGATATATTTATTTTATATATATTAATATATAATTAGGGTCAAAGTTTGTAAAATTTAACTTGGAAAAAGTAAATGTGTCATTTTCCCTGGGATGGAGGGAGTATAATAATAATATAATATATATATTTTTCACACTCCTAAGCTATATTACATTTGATTAAATATATATTGGTGTGTTTTTCATATTAGGAATATATAGATTACAACAAGTATACATACAATGAATCTAGACTAATCTATATAATATATGTACAAGACAATCAAAATCAATCATAGGATCAATCATTATCAATCTCTCCTCTATCTACTTCATCATATAACTAGTGGATAATTTGAGGCAAAGCATCACAGATGGGGGCGATTTCTTCATCACAACAGCGTTCGTAATAATCATTATCTTCCTCCCATAGGTTTTCTTCGCTATCCCAATCGCTACTTCTCCTTTTGTGATTCGCAGCACAAAAAGTTGGTCGAGATTGAATTAAAATCGTTGCATTTCGAACCCAAATCATTTTCAAAATGTTGATCAAGTGTTGACGCCAATCATTAAGCTTTTTCTCCTTCGTTCTTGATTTTTTCATATCCTTAAGTAATTTTACATCTCTCTGCTTCGGTTCACCTTTCATAAAGAGTAAAATTATCGCAAACGTATAAAATGCTCTTCATGTCCTAATTTTACAGTTTCCTCTAGGCAATTAAATGCATTGTTTGGAAATTTCCCTCCAAATAATAACCCGGAGAAGATTAAAATTGAAAAATAACATTTAAGTTATCAAAATATATTTTCGCACTATCAATTTGTTTGGCTAATATTGAATTCAATTAAAAATCTAACATATGTATACTTACCACCGTCTTTCTGTACAATGCTTCTGTATTTTCACTCTGTCGGCATTTATTAAAAAAATTTAAAAAATTATTTTTCTCATCATGTCATTGAACAACCAGAATTTGTTCCAACGATACTTCTTGTTAAATGAAGTCTTTGTTTTCAACCTCAAGAAAACTCTTGCAACTACAACATACAGAAACAAATTAATGAACAAAAATTGGACCTTCATTTTGCACAAGAAAGGAACAATTAGTGCATAACATAAATGAATACATACCAAGGTTTCACTCTACGAAGATCTATGAATGAACTTGATACAACTTGCCCTAAAATATGAATTAGAAACTCCCTAAGAACACCGTTGAACGGTGTCTCGATACAACCTTTATTGTTGTTATTACTATGAGTTTATGTGTTTGCATGAATTTATATGGAATATGGGATGGATTTTAATCATCAACCAGTGGGGTTGTTTCATATTACACCTAGAAAACAATAGAAAATGCCAATCCAACCGACGTCGGTCACCAACATAACCGACATTGGGCAAACTCGCCAGCAATTACATGACCGGTGTTTACCAAGCTCTCGGTTTAATTGATATACGACTGGCATCAGTTCAACATTCGGTTGCAGTCGACATCGGTCATTAAACTCCCAATCGGCCATATGCCACACAGACTGGCGTCGGTCATCTGTCGGTTGTAAGTGTTGGTAAAAAAAATTTACCTTGGTTATTTTCTAAAAAATCGTGATAAAAAATATTTTTTATCTCGGTTGCGAATCAGGTAAAAAGTATACTTTCTACTGCGCCTCTTTTTATCTCAGTTATTTCCAAGGTAAAAAAAAACTCTAGAATCGAGGTAACAAATGTTGTCTAGCTAAGCTTTAATATGTTATTTTTATTTTCACTAAGATTAATTTTAGTTTAGTTCAATTCATATAATCTAATTTAGTTTAGAGAATCTGATTTAATTAAGTTTAATAAGCCATAATTATCTGAAAATTGTGACTAAATTACCCTATAGAGGGGCCAAATTCTTGCTGCCTTTGACTTTCGTTCAAGAAGGCATGCTCTTCTCTTCATCTCTACAGCACCAATTCACGTCAACGCCTCTCCCCTCTTCTCTTCTTCTTCTTCTTCTTCTTCACCGCCACACCTATAAATACCCTCGCACATTTCCTTTGTATCCATATCGATCCCTCTTTTTTTCTTCCCTTTTTCGCCTTCAAAACTCAATCATTTTACCAATATGTCAGCTTTTCACAAGGCCATGCTTTTGATGCTTCTTGGGTTCATTTCCGTCACCATTCAAGTTTCTGCAGATCCTGACCTCCTTCAGGATATCTGTGTTGCTGATCTCACTGGTCAGTTCTTCAATGCCCCTTTTGTTAGTTCATGAAATTTATTATGATATCCTGAAAATTTATCGCGAATTTTTTATTTTCGTTATAATTGTAGTATTACTTTTTGTATCACCACACGAGATCTTGACACATGCATCTATCACTTTATTAAATTTAATTCACGTCAGATCTTGACACGTTACATATTTATGATAAAAGTAGTTTAGTTCTATTCAATTCATTTCTGAAAGCGATCAATTTTGTTTCAAAGTGTGACAGCCGACGAGTAGTAGTAACTTGCAACACTGGAATAATTGATCTCTTAAACGAACTATTCATCATTATTTATTTTAATAAAAAACTAAATGACATAGAGTACATGACATTAGGGTTGCTGATTAACATGTATCAATAACAGGTAAACCCATGGTGAATGGCTTCATATGCAAGGAAAACGTAACCGCGGAAGACTTCTTCACCACGGCCATATCCGCCCCCGGCAACACCAACAACTCCCTCGGCGCCGTCGTGACCGGGGCCTATGTGACGAGCATCCCGGGGCTCAACACCCTGGGCGTGTCGATGGCGCGTATCGACTACGCCCCGGGTGGGCTCAACCCGCCCCACACCCACCCCAGGGCCACCGAGATCGTGTTCGTCCTCGAAGGCGAACTCGATGTCGGTTTCATCACCACCGATAGGAAGCTCTTCGCCAAGACCATCAAGAAGGGTGAGGTTTTCGCGTTCCCCCGGGGGCTCCTCCATTTCCAGAAGAACAACGGGATGGTTCCCGCCGCGGTGGTTTCCGGCTTCAACAGCCAACTCCCGGGGACTCAGCAGGCTGCGACGGCGCTGTTCGACGCAACTCCTCCGGTGCCGGACAATGTGTTGGCCGGTGCGTTTATGATCGGGACTGTGGAAGTGCAGAAGATCAAGTCCGGGCTTGCACCCAAGAAATAGATGTCTACTTTTTTTCACGTTAAGATTTGACAAATAAATTCTACATTATCGGTATGATTCATTCGTGCTGTTCTTTCATACTTCATGAATTTGTTGTTTCTTTTGGGTTGCAGTGGCAATAAATCCAGTTCCTTTTTTCTTTCAATTGTTGTTTTCTCATACAAATAATCAAGTAATTAAGGTTTCTTGTAATGCATATTCTTATCTAAAATTGTTCTCGTAACCTAGTTCTTTATTGTGTGATAATATGATTCAGAATTTTTTTAAAAAAAGCCGAAAATACTTTAAGTTGACTTAAGTTTGTAGTCAATGCTACTAATAAATGTCGGATAATGGTAAAATGATAAACAATCTCACAAATTAAATCTAGTAGAAAAGAAAAAAAAATTGTAACTCTTAATTCTTTCATACGTGATCATCTAGTTTCGAGTTTTTTGAAAGTGTCAAAATACCAGAGTTGGTCTGGACTTGCAATCAATGTCTGTCAATGTAATTCAATGTTTAAATGATCTTAAAGCTCTCAAATTTTATATGTTAAGAATTCATTGAAAAACAAAGGTTGACACTTCTTTTTTGAATATCTTTGTCGGAATACTAACTGATTGTAATCATCATACAGTTAAGCTCAAATTGTCCATCAATTTTTTAAAAAATAATCGAAGAGACGGAACAATTTATGTGAAACTTTAGAGGAGTAGGCGCTCGGCCGACGAAACAAAAATAATCACATTAACTAAGAGACACTAGAATCTTAGATATCTTCCTTCGAGGCCTCTGACTCATATCGCTTGAGAAGTTATTCGGAAGATCAGTTTCAAAGTCAAAAGAGTCCAACGGTGAATTTGATATGAGTTGTCGGTCGCTTAGGCTTTCCAGGCCAGAGAGATTCTCGATTCCTCTCGCGAAATGGGAAACAAGCAAAGTATCATCTCTACAATGATGGTTGTGGTTGTAATCAATGGGTACTAATGTGATTTGAGGTGGTTCATGTGCGTGAATGAAAGGCAAAAAAATTGAGGACTTTAAGCGGTGGTGCGTAATTCTATGTATGTGGTATTCGTTGGGAGACACTTGGAGTTAATGGTGGAGACACAGAGGGTAAGCAGATTGGTGAGAGATGAGAGGTGAGTGGCACGTGTTTAATGATGGGGCAGGTTTAGAGATAAAGACCAGTATTGTGACGATGATGGTGGTGGTTGAAATCAATATGTTTGTTTGTGCTGAGATTAATGGTGATTTCATTAATTGTGGTGCAACGAGGAATGACAAGGATAAACTTAATTGAGTGGCACTAATTTGGTGGGTGGAGCCGTGCGGTGGGGTAGTTTGGAAACTTTGGTGGTGGTTGAAACCAATGGGTCACCGTTGCTAACAAATACGGCTATTATTATTGTTTGATTTCTTTTTCTTACCATGATTTTTAAACTTTACGCGGGTCAAAGGTTATAACCGCACTTTCATATGCGCACTTTTAAAACACTAGTAGAGACCTTATTTCTCGTCCGAAAAAAGGCAGTCAAGCTATAAAGGGTATTTAGGTCATTTATATTGATTTTATGCTGAAAATTTTCAAATCCATAATGGTCAAAACTCAAAGAAATTAATTAAATTATTCATATCAATATCATCAAAAATGATATGAGTGCTTTAAAAAGTTTGAAGTCATATCAAAACATAGGCAAGAAGTAGGGATCACCATGTTATTACTTGATAAAAACAAAGTGTAATTATTGACACTTTTCTGAATATTATGATCGCAAGTCAATATTTTAAAAAAATTAAGATAAAACATTCGCTATAGTGGATGAAAGTGATTTATTGGGCTCTCCACACCCCCAAAAACTGAATACATGATCATTGAGATACAGTTTGTTTATAATAAGACTAAGGTGACTAAGAACAAGAAGATATGATGGCTTTGAAGCCGAGAAGAAGAAGTGATAAGCGATTATTTGAATGTGTTTCTTATTATCCGCCCCAACCCTGTGTTAGCGAGATATATGCCAGACATCCAATGAAACCACTTTTCCAAACCTACACAAAATCCTCATTATTGATAAAAAAATACAAAAGAGTCCCTAAGAAGAGTAACAAGATTTTAAATTATTAATCATTGAAGAGTTTCTTGTAATTAATTTTCTAAATGGTTCATAATCGGCCTAGATCAAAATCACTTAGTCTTGAAAAAAATGTTTTCGTAAGTTATAAAACAAGTACTTTATTTTATTTGTTTAAATTTTATGATTTCAATTTGAACAATATGTTTTGTAACTTAAATATTAGTAGTATATTTTTATACAGTATTTATTATATATAATTAAACATAATTACTATGTATTTAAATTAAAGTATACAATTTTTTGAATTATAAGACATACTATCTGAATTTCGAGCCATTGTCATTTAGTTCGTCAGATTTCCCCCCTCTTCATGATCCCCATGTGGTTGTCGTTGTAATAGCCAACCGTGGGCAGATGCTAGGATCTTAGGTTGGGATGGTGGTATTTTGGAAGACAGTGATGTTTTGGGATGGTGGCTAGAAGACATAGGGTGAGGGAATAAGGTGAGGGTTGTCATGATTGGAGAAAAGGTCGTTGGAGTTGTGTTTGAGGTGGTGGCTTCCCCAAATGGAAAAAATAAAGGATTTTTTTTATTGAGCATTGTTTATTCATTATTTTTTATCGATTAAATTGGCCAAATATTCTACATTCAAGTGTTATTTGTATCAAGTAATGGAACAATCTCATTTACATCAAAGCGCTAAACAAATATTGTAAAAGAAGGAATGCAAAGGCACTGACTATACTCCCTCCTACCCATTATTTATTGCTTATTTGTTTTTTGAGTAAAATGCTTAGATGACCCTCAGTTCTTTGGAAAGTGTACATATAACCCTCAGTTTTTTTAAAGTGCTAATATACCCATGACTGATTTTCAAAAATGCAGATATACTCATGGCCGGCCAAAATATGTAAAATTACACCCGAGTACCCCCTTTTTCCTCCTATTTTTTGGGTACAACTGCTCAGTTCAATGACTTTGGGTACAACCGCACTTTCAAAAAACTCGGGGTTATATTCGCACATAACAAAAAACTAAGGGTTGCATAAGCACATCATTCTTGTTTTTTTTCATGGTCTTCAATGATCATGTTTGACATTTAATATCTCTAACTACTTGTAATATTTCCAAATTAAAAATTGATATTTAGAAAATAGACGTTAAAATGAATCTAACAAAATCTTACATGATTTTTTTGAACACTTTTGGTCCCTCAACAAACAAAATTGCTAAGTAGTGGTCATTCCATCCTGCCAAAGCGTCAAGTGTTAGTCAAAACGACAATTTTAAGGGGAAATTAGTAATTTCACATTTTCCTTTTTCTTTTATTGTTTTTTATTTTTCATTTATTTTTCCTTTTTTCGTTCTCCTTTTCCTATTTTATTTTTTCTTTCTCCTTTTCCTTTTTTCTCTTTTCTTTCTCCTTTTCCTATTTTCTTTTTTCTTTTTTTCTTTCTCCTTTTCCTATTTCCTTTTTGCTTTCTCCTTTTGCTTTTTTCTTTTTTTCTTTCTCCTTTTTTTCTTTTTCCTTTTACCAATTTCCTTATTTCCTTTATTTTCTTCCCCTTTTCCCATTTCCCCTTCCTCTTTCCCATTTTCGCTTCCGCCATCTTCGCCACCCCCAGCTAGTGATCCATCACCGCCGCCTCCAGCCACTGATCCCCTCCGCCTCACCCCCTCTGCCTGCGAACCTACCCCTTCTCAAACCCACCTCCGACGAACATCGAACCCACCCCTTCTCAAACCTGCCACTGCCAAAAATCAAACCACCCCTTCTCAAACTCACCTTCGGCGATGGTGTTGCGAGTAACAATTTCTATTCCCTCACTTCGACACCACCACTTTTGCACCTCATTTGGTATGTATCCATTAATAAACAACTAGAGTTCTTACTGGAAGATTTCGAATATAAATTTCAGAGCATTTGGTGACTTTGAATTCAAACCTAGTTTGCGATTATTAATTTTGGTTTGTGTTTTTGTGTTTTTGGCTAAGTTTGGTCTTGGAATTTGAATCTGGTTGTGTTTCCTCGGGGATGTGTTTTTGGGATTGTAAGTTTTCTCGCTCACTCTAAATTGAGCTCTTCGAGCTGAATGTAATGGTGGATTGTGGATGTTGACTTGGTCACCGAAAAGTTAACTGTTGTTGAAGGCGTTCTTGTTCGCCTGAATTAATAGCTTTAGATGGTGGAGATGAATGATTTGGTGTGGTGAATTCTTCTCCATTTTTATTAAGCTTTTGGTGAGGATTGTATAGTCTGAGCGAAGGTCAATAAAGGGGATATGTTGGCAAAAAAATTTACCATAATGGCGAACGACGGTGGTGAGGAAGGAGATAGTGGTGAATGAGGCCAAGGGTGCTGAAAGGAGGAAGGGGAAATGGGAAATGGGAAATGGGAAATGGGAAACGGGGAAATGGGAACAAATAGAAAACAAAAGGAAAAAAATTAAAATGAAAAAAAATGGAAGATTAGAAAATGACCATTTTCCCACTAAACTTAACGCTTTTGGCCAAAGTTGACGATTTGACCTAATAGAAGGGTCACAACTCAATAGTTTTGTTGATTGGGGGGCTAAAAGTGTTCAAAAAATATAAGGGGCCAAAGGAGAACCATGGAGGGGATTCAGTGGCCTCCGAAGTCATTCGCCCTAAAACTAATGACAAATGGAAAAAGGAAGATAAAATAGAAAAATAAAATAAAATAGATAAGACTTTCTCCTTTCTCGTGGAAGGTGAACTGACATGAATCTCCATACGAAGATTCTAATTGCGGAATGATTAGAAGCACTCATCAACGGGTGAATCGAATGACCTTCTTTAAATGAAGAAGATACACTCAAAATTTGATGATGAACACGAACAACTAAAACTTCTATGACACTAGGCCTACTCCACGAACTAAGCACTGCTTGAATGAATTAACACAAAGAACTATGAGTTCTAAGCACTAAATTGGAAAAAAGAATCTAACGTTTAAAATTTTGCATAAGCAACGAGTTTAAACCCAAAATATGATGTATTGGATTGATAAAAGATGATTTAAAATTGTTGAAGGCTATCCCCTACTTATAATGTATAGGTTCGGCCAACATAAGACAGGAATTAGTAACTCCTAACAGAAACTGGAATGACTTATGGTAGTTTTAAGAAGTTAAAACAATATTAAACTAAACTTCCTAATCTAGACCTAATCTTGGCCGAATTCTTAAGCTAAAACCATCTTACCAAATCTTATAATATCTTATCTGATCTGTACAAATCTAATCAAATTTGAATTGATCTTCTAAGAACTAAATGCAGTCATGAATCTTCTTGAATTGGACCAGCATAACCAAGAAATTCATGGGCCTAAATGCCCTAAAACCTAAACTAAGAAAGTTTTAAATTGTTGTTGAACCATCCCACCAAATGAAGGTCTAGCCGGTTATTTTAAGATGCTTCATTTGTCTTCATCTTCATAACTTTAAACCTTGGAGACAAGATTGATATTAATCCAACATATCTCCCTTGTGATCTTTGATTCTTCATCATGAATCTTCTTTATAAATTTATTCAAGGTCGCATATCTAAATTTCTTCCTCAACCTAGTCATAGAACCTGCCAAATCACTTAGAAGATCTCTAACATGACCTTTAAATGTTTGATCAAGCCTTGTCATGTCTTCATCCATGGAATTATCCTTGATATTCATATCATGAATGGAGGTGTACCTATTGAGCACTACGTGAGTGGTCTCTGGTGCCGCATGATTGGCCCTGGCCATGAGTAGCCAGGCGTGAGCGTCCACCAATGCCTCATATGAGGTTTTACTGAGGTAAATTCACTGAATCTGAGTATGTGAGCCTCTAAAACCACTAAATGAAAAGATTTTAGATGTAACTGTGAAACCACCGTAACCATCATCTTTGTTGGTATCTCCACCATATGCGCTGAATTTGGTTCGTCGACTCCATAAGGTCGTCGCTCAGTTGACTTGAAACTCTCCAAGTTGAGTGTGTCCACCGCTACAACCACAACGTGGCTACCGTAGCTACAACAGGAAGTAGTGAGGGCTCTTCACCAATTGGCCAAGATAAAACGAGCATCATAAATTGGAGGGAAACTAAAAAATGGTGGAAAACTTAAGCGATGGACAGTGGGAAAGGTTGGGCGCCGAAGAATGAAGGAAGCTCTATAACAGGGGTGGAAGAGATGGAAAAGAGAGTTGTGGGAGAGCGGTGGGGACATCCCTGATTGATTTGTATTAGGGTTTTGTTAGAGAGTGGAGAGAGGCTTCGTTTCAGAGAAAGTTCAGTACTTGCTAACTCTCTTCAAAATTATACTTGAAAGTATTGTTTATTTCGTCTATAGGGGAGGAGCAACCTTCTCTCTAAAAATATTTTCCAAATTTTGATAAACAACCTCAATAGGATATCTTGGAAAATTAAGCATTTACTTATAGTGTATACATTTACTGCCTCTCTTCGATAAATTATGCACACCTTGATTAATTATGGTTACATCATAAAATTTTATTTGTGGGATATTGAGTATTAGGAGATGAGAGACCAGTTAAATAATGATATGTGATCAGTGACTAGTAAATAAATAGTAAAAAGTATAGAATTAAATTCTAATCTCACTCACTTTTTACATGTAACTAATTAACTAGTCTCTCACTTCCCTAACTCAATTTCACTACATAAAAAAATTTCCGGGGTAAATTAATTCCTCAAAAAAATTGGAAAAAAAATATGGTTTACATAATGCAACAAAAATAGCCATTAACTTTAGAGATTTCAATCTCTAACCCGAATTTTTAACCCGATCAGGACTGACCCGACCAAACTCAACCCAAACCTGATTCTGATCTGAGAGATATTGAACTAAACCCGACACGGCCAAATTCAACGCAAAACCCAATTCTGACCCGATAATCTGGACTCATTCCCTAACCCGACACGACCGAACTCAACCCGAAACCCAACTCTGGCCTGGTAGTTGAAAGAATCTTAGCATAATTATGAGTTATATGATCTAAGACTATATCTTTTAATGTATCCTTATGTATATTTCATTTTAATTAAGACAAGTGTGCTCATATAAAGTCGCTTTGGTTATTATATAAGGCAAAGGACTTGGGAGGCCCCTGAACTTCCTCCATCGTTCACTTTTGGCCCCCTATCATTTTTGAACACTTTTAGCCCCTCATTTAACAAAATTGTTGAATTGTGATCCTTCCGTCCGGTCAAAGCATCAAATGTTAATCAAAACGTCAATTTTGGGGCAACATAGTAATTTCTCAATTTTCATTTCTCCTTTTTCCTTTTCCATTTTCCTTTTTCCATTTTTCTTATTTATTTTACCTTTTCTTTCCATTTTCCCTTTTCTCTTAACCGATCTCCCTCCCCTTTCCATCTAGCGTCGTCTCCCACCGAATCAAGCAGTGCCACATCCCCTATTCAGGTGCCTCGCCAAAAAGGTCCTTACTTGTGGAAATTCTCTCCAAACTGCTGTTTTCAAGAGGAAAAATTGAAAAGCTGGAGGGAATTTTCCATAGTTTTTATGGCTCTAGTTTGACAGCGATGATGTGATGCCTTGAGAGAATGCGAGAGAGCACCCAGCACCAGCGAGACAAAGCAGTGCTACAGCAACAAGGAGGATATGATTGACTTAGCGACAAGGGTGCTAGGGAGAAAATTCATTATTCAAACGACTGAGAATACTCGAGGCTCTGGTGGGGAGATCATGATTGGCACAGTTACGAGAATTAGCAGTGGGAGGGTGACTAAGTCGGTGTCATACCACCAGAGCTTGTATCCGTATTTACTGTATTGAGTTTGGGATTAAGATGTTGTCGGGGATTTATGGTGAGACAAAGCGGATCTACTTGACTCGAACCTTGGGCCATCAGCGCCGCCGATCCAGCCATGCTCCACCACTCCTCCGTCAGAGAAATCAATCACCACCAAGGTTCAAGCATATTCAAGTCGCGACACCTACGTTCAAGCGGCGGTGCCGCAACATTCCCTCTGGCCGACTCCGTTAAGGTTCCTACAAGGTGGTGGCGGGGCTGGGGTTGGGACGCTGGTGGTCGGGGATTGAGCTGGGACGGTGGTGGCAGGTGGTCGAAGAAAAAGGTGTTGAGGTGGTTAGGGGCTGCATTATAATTTTGAAAAAAATGTAGGGAGGGCTGGGCTTGTAATTAAAATTTATAGGGGTTATATGTAAATAAAGAAAATATATGAGGTTGGTTTATAAATAATAAAGAGTTAAAAGTCATTTTTACCCTCAACTAACAGATAAAACTTTAGAGTTAATGTTTTGATCGGACGGAAGGGTCGCGACTCAACAGTTCTGTTAGTTAAGGGGCCAAAAGTGTTTTAAAAATAAGGGAACAAAAGTGAACGATGGAGGGAGTTTAGGGGTCTTCCAAGTCGTACGCCCTATTATATATTAATGTAATCATTTGTGCATTAGATTTGCGTACGAAATAAAAGGTAATTGATGTTTATTGAACGTTAAGTATGAGTTGATTACATGATGAATAATAACAAAGAACTGTAATTAAACGTATTAAGTAAATTTGAAAATTAAATGTACATTATTGTCTATATAAAGTTAAATTTCACTTTGTTAGATAAAATCAACATACTTATTTAGAGAATATGGATATGTTAAGACATAATTTGAAGAAGAAAAAATAAAGATAATCGATTGTTTGTAGAAAGTCAGCCAGTCATTAATTAGGTAAGATGCATGTAGTTACATAGGAATACACTAATTAGTAAAATAAACCAAGCTAATTATAAAAGTCAACTTTAAGTTAATTAAATGAATTTCACATGAATAATGTGCATAACTAATTTTGAAAACATAGGTATAAAAGGCCAACTAACATTTAGTCCCACAAAATCAATCTTTGTTATAACTAAATGCAATGGACTACTATATATTTAGATACACTTATGAGAATAAAGAGGATTTTAATTTATTGAAAGGTTACGAATATGATTACATGATTTACATGAAATCATAACATAATTGATTACACAAGATAATCAAATAATGCATAAGTACATGATAAATTTAATTAAAATGAACTAATTCAAAATTAACCGGCCCAAAATGCATCCCAATCCGTCATGAACCCCAAAATGCATCCCAATCCGTCATGAACCCTAATAAAATATTAACTGACAGTAACCCAACCTCAGAGGATACATTACATACCCGTCAGAAACCCAACTTGACAATCACTCTACCCGACACAATCTAACAAACAAAGTTCGACACATTTCAATCCGTACACATTTCAACCTATCCCGACCCAACAAATAGGGATCAATCTGTTTCAACCCAACCCGACAAACTGACTTCGACACATATCATCCTAAACTCATTTCAATTCAAATATATTCGACTCGAATCTAAACCCAACATAAATACCCAAATTGACAACTCTAATTAACTTTCCTAAAACACGCAGAATTGGTTTTTATTCAATATTTCGCTACTAAAATACTTCCATAATATCATGACCACACAAAGATCTGTACATCTAGATGAAAAAAACTCAATCCTTTTTGTAGTAAGCGTGGAAACAAAAGTAATTTTCATAACACGTGCAGAAGAGCAAGTATATTGGCTCGTTAATCCACATAAAGAAGTTTATCTTGCCCTACCACACCATACCAAATCAAAGTGCTGATTGTTATTGAATAATCATTACTGCTGTAATCATCTTTAGCTAACCAATTTAATAATTAATAATTAAGTAGGATAAATTTTGTATGAGACCATCTCCAAGCCGTATTGGAGTTTAAAGTTTAATGGGTTATTTACATGTATAACCCTGACTTTATAATAAAAGTGTCAATATAACTCTGCAATATATATTTAAAAAAAGTGTCAATTTGACCTTAATTAATTTTATATGTGTCAATCTAACCTTAATTTTTGAAATATTTATGCCGATATACCTGAATTCCCTATTTCTGGCGTTGACCTTCTCACATCCGGCAATGATGAAATAGTTAAATGACTTTAATACCCTTGATTTAGAAGCTGAAAACTTTATCCCCATAATACCCTTGCCCCCACCTCCACACCACCAGTTACCACCTCCGTCACCGGCTCCACTATCACCTTTGCCACTGCCACCACCACCCGCCCTAGCCACCCTCCCCAACACCCCCACCACCACCACCACCTGTCACAACCACCACCCATCACAACCACCACCATCAGCCCCAGCCATCACCACCATCACAGCCACTACCACCACCACCGTCACAATCATCGCTGCCTTCATGCTCGGTGTAAGCATCTCCATTGTTCCATGACAGTCGACACTCCTCCACCAATATAAATTGGGAGGGCAAAAAAATCTTCGCTCGTCGCTCAGACCCCGGCGTCGCTCAGCGCCGGGAAATCGAGAACTTCGCTCCGCAGCCAAAAATTGAGACCTTCGCTCTACCGCTCTTACCATTTAGGATAAACCCCTGTTTTATGGGATGACGCCAAAGGGGGAGATCCGAAGACGGTGCCAGTTACGACTGTTCGTCGGAGGGACACGAAGACGGCGAGCGGGAAGAAATGGGGAACTAAGGAAGAAAGCAGAGGAAAATAAGAGAAAAGGGGTGAAGGGAAAGGTCTTCGTTTCATGTTTTTGTATTTTTCCTTTTTTGGACAAAGGGAGAAACTGTATTTTCAACAAAATATGATAGCAAATTGGTTGACTAAAAAGTCAACAAGGTTATTTTGACACTTTCTGAAATTGCAGAGTTATATTGGCACTTTCAGGCTAAAGTCAAGGTAATTTTAGCACTTTACTCAAGTTTAATTTATAGAAGTTTTTGTTAGGCGGGTTTAAAATATTTAATTTTATTTCAGGGTGTTATTTAGAAGGGAATACAAATATAACCCTATATAACTGAGAAAGTGCATATATAACCCTGAGATAATTTTTAGTGCAAATATAACCCTATCTATTTTAAATAAGTGCAAATATAAACCTAAAAACTATATTCCGGCATTGACTGGTCATTTTCGGCCATTGATCGACAGGAAATAACCAAAATACCCTTTCAGCCTGATACTAAATTCAAAAAACAAAAATTCCCCTTGACCCACCACTATACTGCCACCACCACCACTACTCCAGCTTCACCTTCACCGCGCCGCCGCCGCCACTTCACCTCTGCCACCTTCATCGCACCGCCGCCGCCACTAAACCTCTGCCACCTTCACCGCGCCACCGCCGTCACTCCACGTTTCTCTGCCATAGCCTTCTTCTCTGACCTAGCCTTGCCTCCACCACTACTACCACGAACTCCACCACCGCCACTCTATTAATCTCGACACCACTCTGCCACCACCCCAAATCCCCAGCTCCGTCGGCGCCGACGATCCAGTGCAACCCCATCCCAGCCCTCCACTGAAACCCTAGTGTCAGTGATCCCTTCTCAATCCAAATCCTTCCCAATTTCCAGTGCCGCTCATCCAAGCACCAGAAAATTGAGACCCACCCCCCCCCCCCCATTAAAGATAGCTATCAAAATTGAGACC
>JAULKM010000008.1:7362646-7374499 GCA_032355605.1 Rubia tinctorum
ATAAAATATTTTAGTTTGATATTTTCTAGTAACGTGGCTATTTATTATAATATATATTTTAAAACATTGATCAATTTAATTTATTTTTAATTAAATACTTTTTTATACATGTTAGGCTTTCCATTCTCGTGAAGATTTGATTTACTAGGTGCAAGAAGCTGGAAATTTTTTTGGATATGTTATTGTCATCAAAAGGTCCAGGGAATATACAGTTACATTTCAATGCGATCGTGGTGGTATATACGAGCCAAAAAATCTCATCAAGGAATACTGGTTCCAGAAAAATTGGTTGTCCATTCCAATTGAAGGGGAAGTAAAAGCGTATTGATGATTGTTGGAGGGTAAACGTAGAATGTGAGGCACATAATCATGGCTCTGCTCTGAACCTTGAAGTTCACTCTTATCCAAGAAGATTATCAGCAAATGAAGTTCGGTTGGTGGAAAATTTGGTGACAATGAATGTGAAACCAAGAGATATTTTGTCATCAGTGAAGAGGCAAAATCCAGAGAATGTTTCCATTCCAAAAACCATAAACAATGCTCGTCAAAAAATCCGGATGGCTAATAAAGCAGGTAAAACTCAAATGCAAATTGTTATGCTCTTTTTACATAACAATGGTTATGTGCATGAGAATCGTACTAATAGTGCAACAAATGAGTTGGAAGATTTATTCTTTGTCCATCCTAAGTCACTGGAGAAATGGCGTGCATTTCCACATATATTGTTGATAGATGCTACCTATAAAACAAATATATGCTCAATACCCCTTGTCAAAATGGTTGGTTTAACTTCGACCAACATGACATTTTGCATAGCATTCGCCTACATGCACAAAGAGACTCAGTTCGATTATACTTGGGTATTAAACTGTCTCAAAGCCACAATCGAGGGATGTATTACCCCACGTATTATCATCACGGATCGAGAGTTGGCATTGATGAAATCATGCAAGAATGTGTATCCGGATGATAAAGGTTTACTTTGTAGATGGCATATCCACAGAAGTATTCTGAGAAAGTGTAGGCCATCAATACCAACCATCCAACATTGGGATTTATTCTACCAATCATGACATGCATTAATTTAGTCTCAGTCCCATGAAGCATACACATTCAATTTGGTTTAACTGAAATTAGTTTTGCATGACTTTCGAGGTATTATTATATTTGTTTATTTATTTGTTTGTTTTACTTAAAAGTATCATGGTGAGACTAATGCAATTTTTGTTCATGTTTTCAGGTGTTTTTCGTTATATTGATGATAATTGGTTGAGACCATATAAGGAAATGTTTGTATCTGTTTGGGTTGATCGATTCCTTACTTTCGGAAACGACACCAAAAATAGAGTTGAGAGTCAACATGCCAAGTTAAAAAAATACTTGGAGTCCTCACAGTCATATTTGGAGACATTGTTGCATTATATTGAAAGAGTCGTTGAGTCGCAAGACACTTCCATCTAATCAAGTCTTGAACAAAGCAAAACTGTCATTCGACATCAGTTCAACACATCACATTTTCAAGAATTGCTTGGATTTGTGTCAATTCATGCACTCAATCTCATTTTCGATGAGTTTGAGCGGTCTAAAGAAAATGGGTTCAGTTCTCAAAATTGTAGATGTCGATTGCGTACAAGTTGTGGGCTTCCATGTTCACATGAGCAGGTAACATATATTAGCAATGGTCATCCTATCCCACTTGATTCAATTGATATGTTTTGGAGAAAACTTGATTTATCACCATCCATTTCTCTGAACACTGGGGATTTTGGTTGTGATTAATGATCGGTTCAAGGAACAATCGCGAGCTAGTAAATTCAGTATTTTGAGAAAATTGAGGGAGATGATTGCACCATCGACAACTTTGATCCGTGAGCCAGCAATGCAAATAAATATTCGCGGGCGTCCCACTTCAAAGAACAAACATCTGAGAAAAAATCAAGTAGATCCAAGGCCCACTCAAGATCCTAGTAGACATAGTTGTTCTGCTGCATCGAGATTTGCGGAGCCAAATGTTTCTCAATTTCAAGAACCAGCTCGAAATAGTTATTCGGGTCATCAAGATTTGTGGAGCCAAATGTTTCTCGATTTCAAGAACAAGCTCGAAATAGTTGCTACTCAGGTGGTAGGCATTTTCTTCATCCATATATTGATCAACTTCCGTCCATATTCCATCCTTATATCATGCAAGTGCAGGATGTGAGACCCGATGGACATTGTGGATTTCAAGAAATAGCTTTGTGTCTTGGTTTTCAGGAGATTGAACGGTTTACAATTCGGTCTAATTTAATTGACGAGTTAGAGTTTCACAGGATGGAATATACCGAAATATTTGGTATTCAAGAATGGTATAAAGTCTATAATTCACTGAACTTTTGTGAATCAAGTTGAAATGCACCAATTCAGCATTGGATGACCATGTCTGAGATGGGTGCACTGATTGCTTCCAGATACAATGGCATACTACACGTTCGGAATACTACAGGCAGTATGACATGTCTACCCCTCCTATCTAGCCCACCTCCTTGTTATGAGCATGTTGCAATTGCCATTGGTTATGTTAATAACAATCACTATGTTAAAGTATCACTGACAGTAGTGTATCTGATGCCTAGTATTGTTCTACATTGGATCCATTGCAAATATAGTTGTGCTGATGCATGGATTACTCCATATCTGAGTCGGGTTAATGCTTACAATGAGCATATTCGCTCCAATTGTATTGTTGAGAATGATATATTGGAGTGAAAATAAATGAAATTTTCTTTTATACCTTATTTTGATGTTAATTTGTATTTTTTAAAATCAATTATAACTATTTAGAAATCATTATATTAATTTTAAAATAATAAATAATACTCATGAAAAATAAAGTTTTTAACATAGAAAATAATTGAATTTAATCTGAGCTCAAGACGGAATTGTCTGTGTACGTAAATTATGTGTTGGAGTAATTATACATATTATAAATTAGATATATAAAATTTTAGTTGTCTAGATAATTGTGTTTGACTAACCATGATTAGATAACGATGAAGGTTGTCATAAAACTTACACACCTATTAAATAGAACCACCATTCAGATACTTGTTAGCTATAAATGATGGGGGAAACCAAATGTCACATATGATGCATGACCTCCAGGTGCAGATGTCTGAGAGACCCGAGGTCCCAACCGAAGAATAACCCTCAGCTCTCTTGGGGGCTAATAGTATTTGTTGCGCATAATCCCACAACTCGGGTCAAAATTCGTACAGTCTCACTCTGATCTCGACACTAGGTCGGATCCCATTACGAAGAGAAAATCTCTCATTCAAATTATATCTAAAAAATCATAAATATATGGTAATTCTATGTGGTAAGACACTTATTGCTAGATGGAATTAGCATATTTATCCCATGATGATTTAGAGAACTTGTAGGGATCAACCCCTACAAAAACTGCCACATGTTTCTATTCCATTCATTCTATTTTTAATTTTCAGAGCAAACACTTTTAGTTTGATTTTAACATCGGAGAGTCTTTCTCGGTACCCCGGGGCTTTATTTTGCTGGTTCGAGCTCGGGAGCAAGATTCGACCACAAAGTTGGTGTCCACCCCACATCAATTAATGTACAGTTGATGATTTTGCTTTAAAAATATTAGAAGGATGATTCCATTTAAGTAAGATAACGATGTTTATGATTTCATTGAGAACTCGTATTTCACTTAGAGTAGACTGCACAAAAATTATAATATTATACTGTTTATACATATGTATTTATTATAACCCTTTACACCAAACGTAGCAGAATTGGCTAAATTGCCACCAGTTGAAACTAGAGTTGGCGCTAATAGGAAACATAAAGTAATTGCATTGAAAGACGAAAACTATCGTATGACGTAGTTGTTTGAAAATCCAAACCTTATACTCCTTCCGTCTTATGTTATATTGCACAGCAATCATTATCACGTTGTTCAAGAAACATATTTGACCGTTAATATGTTCATTTACGTATAATAACGGTAATTTTTTTATATTTAGAAAATCTGCAGTGAAAAAGACTTCATTACCCTTTAAGTTCTAAATATTTACCTAACCCACATAAAACCTTTTTTGCATGCCTCACTCCATCCGCTTCCTTTGGTTTCGTCTCCTCCATTCTCTGTATTTCCCATCTCTTCCATAGTCGCGTCTTCGTCGACATCTTCTCTCCCCCCCTTCGCCATCTTCTCATCCGTCGCCTTCTCCCCTCCATCGCATCTCAGCCATCATCATCTTCGTAACATCTCATCCATCACCATCTCCTCTTTCTCGCATCTCACCCACCACCTTCTCATCTCCTCCGTCGCATATCACCCACCACCATCCAATTTCTGTCGCGTGTGGGAGATTTTTACTGGGATTTTTGGTTGAGCCCGTGAATCTACGAAATTGATTGTAGATCTCATTCTACAACCTGGGTTTGGGACTGATTTCGGTTATTTTTTCGTCGATTGTTGTTGATTTTGAATTAAAAATGGGATTTTCAATTTGATATTGTGAGTTTTGACTTCTGAATTTGATTCAAAATTAAGACTTTCGATTTTTGAATTCGATTTGGGTGAAGGTACAATGGTTTTTGTGGATTTGTAGGTGGTGGCGGCTGAGGTGGTGGTGGAGAGCCTGGTGATGGACGGATGCGAGGTGGTAGTGAGGAAGATGAAGGGTACTATTGTCCTTTCACATGTTCAGAGTTTTTAGTACCCTTTTCTCTCTCTGCAAAAGCAACAGGGATAGAGGAAGTACATAAAGATTTAACAATATAATTTAAAGTTTATGTGGCGACAAAAAACTACTCCATCTTATCCTCTATTTACGTCCTCTTTTTTTCTGCATTTTTTCAAAACATGTTTGACTACCGTTAACTTTAGTTGTGGCAAAGAGGAGCGTATCAACATCAATATCACTACGTAATTTGAATTAAAAAAATGTAATAGTACATGTAATAGTACAGACGATCAGTCTGGTTGACATGTAATTTGAATATCTTTGCAATAGATTAGTTATTGCTAGAATCTAGTTAGGTTGGATGTTAATTCCACTTAATGTAATCGACGTTGGGTGCTTTTCCCAGCATCTTGGAATGATTGATTTTTCTTTTAAAAAAATACAATTAATTGGTGTAGCAATTTTAAGACGGATGCTATTCAACCTGACCCATCCCTCAGACTGACCCGTTCGATCACCTCCGAGTAAACACCACCTGAAATAGCCACCATCTCTCTGATGAGTTGAGCGGCTTGCCGGAGGAAGGCCCCTTCAACATCTAAATAGATCAAACACTAATATCCCAAAATTTCTTATGGACTATGTTCTTCATGTATGCAACAAAAATGAGGGGTTTTCTCCCTCGAAGGAAAAACAAAGTAGAAGAAAGCAAGAAAATTAATGGTTCTTCCCCTTCATTTGAAGACAAAAAGGGGGAAGAAGAAAAAAATAAATCTGGGGACTAGATTTTCTGGAGGGGGAGCTTCTGTTGGAGAGTACATATGAACAGAAGTAAGCAATGAAGTAGTTGCATTTGCATATCCTTAACGATATCATACAACAATTACCCATGACATGAAAATTCAAAAGCAAATTTAATACTATGTTTAGATGAACTCGCCAATTCAGACACGGTCCGCTACTCTGTCTCGAAAAAGTACAATAACAAGTGACGCGTATGACATATGGAGTCTTCACCGTCGTTTGCTAAGAAGGGAGAGAATGCACATTTTGTGAAGGGAAAATGGACTCGGATGCAGAAGTTTAACTAGCAAATATGATTTTATGGTGTGCTGCCTGTCAGAAAAACTAACCAGTGCAGTGGTAACATATAACGATTAGCAAATGGTAGCAAAATTTGCAATCTGATGAACAATTTCCTCACCTATTGCTATTGGAACTTGAGCATCAACAAGCAAACTAAATATGCAATGATCACAGTCAAGAGCAAGAAGCAGATTCCACTAAGGCTTCAAAATGCTGCTGCTGAATGTTCTAATAACTGAGCCCGACAATAGCAGGTTGTAAAATTAACATGTTCCACAAGATTACGTTGTCCTAGGGTTAACATGTTAGCCACGATGAGAACCATCATGAATCAGAACAGATATAAAAATTTGACTTCCAGAATGTTGCTTAGGCGAAACATTGTTCCTCGACTAATGCAAAAGCGGAACAATAGCCTCGACCGAAAATAATCAGGATTCTTCAAGAGCGAGTAAGGAACAGGAGTTAAGCTAACTTTATCAATGAGCGCTAAGAATATGCTGAACCAAAATATGCCAGAAGAATGAAAAACAAGAGCTAGCAGAAGTCAACATCAAATAAGAACACATTTTAGTAAACAAGATATAGCAGAAAACCACTAATCAGCCAATAAGCACAAACGTTGAGAGTGCAGTGACAGAGGAGGACTTTGAATTCAAACTCAGGGAACCTTCTGCCCAGCAAATACAAACATATGCATTCTAGAACTAGGTAACAATCATTAGTAAATCCAAACAGTTAGAGTCGCAAATGAAGCCTCGGGTTTTACAAGAGATCAAATTGCTATAAAACTTGAAATTTCTGAGTCCAAATGCTATATATATAGTTAAGAGAAACTTC
This sequence comes from Rubia tinctorum, assembly GCA_032355605.1. NCBI lineage: Eukaryota > Viridiplantae > Streptophyta > Magnoliopsida > Gentianales > Rubiaceae > Rubia > Rubia tinctorum. The sequence continues at coordinate 7,369,261 of JAULKM010000008.1, forward strand.
AAGCTATTCCTGACTCATATGACCATGAATGACCTTATTGGAGGAAATCATCGAGCACAACTGATATACAAGCTATGCTGTTGACATGGCCAAAATTATATCGCAAACAATAATCTTTACCATGGCTGAAATGTGGATTTTCAAGCTGCTCGTATACGATACATAAAGTTTCTCTATTTGCATATCTGTGCACCAATTCAAAGACGTAGAAGGGACCTCTATGCAACAGAACATCCTCTCAAAGTAGCAATATCGGACATCTCCTTCAGCATCCTTTTAGATGTCAGATTCATATCCAAAATGCATGCAGCACACAGAAGAGCTTCCCTCCAAATCCCCAATAAATTTCCAAGGAAATCACCCACGAATAAGGCATTGCCCCGTATATAAATAATTAGTCTCCTTGTATAACTTCAGCGACCCTTAGCCCCTGAACCATGTTACTCCAGTAGCATTGAAGCCTGTTCGACTTAAGAACGGTTTCGAACCATTCCTTCATCTGCTTCATTTTCACAGTCTCAATGTTAATTTTCCCCGAGTAATCCACACAATGATGGCGGACTTCCACCCTAAATTTTCTTCTAGTTCCAAATAACACATAATTCTCAAAGCCAGCAACTACAGCAGAATATTATAATCGCTCCAACAAAAACCATTAAAAAAAACCTCCCCTACTAACACTAGAATGCTCAAATCCTCAAACTCACAATTTCCTCTCAAACTACTCCATAAAGCGCCAAATGCCAATGGAGATTGCCATTGCCGAAAATTTCCCACTTTGTCCATCAGAACAACATCCAAGAAGAAGCAATATACCAATTAAGTATCCCTTCTTACAATGTCTACAACTCCGACCTAATTTCGCAATGGTTTCTCTTATATTCCCCTGATGTTTCAATCTGTACCAAACTTACAATCAATCAAATGATGATACCTAATCAGCAGAATCCAAATGGGGATTGCATTCCGCAGCATAAAAATCATTCTTTTCAATAAAAAATCTCAACCTGAACTCCTTACTGTTGGGGTCACTGCACGGGGACTCGCAGGAGGAATGATCCGACGCCGGCGGTTGCTTCCCACACAAACAACAACAGCCTGAATTTACCAAATCATCCTTCTCCTTCTCCTTCTCCTTCTTCTTCCTCCTCCTCCTTCTTCCTCTAATCCGCAACAACTGCAGAGTCTTCCCGGCCTTCCCGAACCTAAACACAGATACCCTTTTGGACTCCTTCGGACCCTTTTCATCGCCGGCGCCGGCGCCGCCACTAGCAACGGTTATTTCTTGATCAAGGCCAGACATGAAAATTTCCAAAAACACAAAAATCCCACCTTTCTTTTCTATTTTTTTTCCTTCTAATTTTTGAGTGGTTCGGAAAAAATTGACCAATTGGAAGAATCGGGACCACGGGAACTACAAGAAGTACAAAAGTGTATGTGGGCTGTCAGTTCCATAAATGAATAGATTGCCGGAAAAAGGAAAGAGGAATTCAGTGGAATTGCAGTTAGATTACAAGTTGAAGAAGAAGAAAAGAAGGGATTGAGGAGTATAATTTGTGTTCAACTGTCGTTTTTAACGCCATCTTTGTCGGCAACAGCAATGTGGTAATGGACATTGAGTAGCACTTGCAATAACTACGAACATTTCAGATAATCAAAAGGGTAAAACGCATTTATGCCCGGAAATATTTGTTTATTGTATATACCCTCCAATTTTTTAAAAGGGCATATGTACACTTCAAAAATTTGAAAGTGCACATATACCCTCCAGTTTTTTTGAAAATTGCATATATGTTTCCCTCCAGTTTTTTTGAAAGGGAACATTTATCCCTTCCTATTTTTCGAAAGTGCACATTAACTTTTGAAAAACTGAGCGATATATGCGTACTAAACAAGGAAGATGGAGGGATAAATGTGTTCTTGAGAAAAAGTGAGGGGTATATGTGCGCTAAACAAGGAATGTAAATGTATGAATGCACTTTACCATAATAAAAATTATAAAACCGTGTTTATAGGTAACTTCATACTTCCTCCGTTTCAAGAGTTTGTCACTTTTTAATTTTTTAAAATTCTATGGGTTTGATGCACATTCATTTTTGAGAAAAATGCTTTTAACCTATGTTTTGTTCGAAAGTGTAGATATAAATTTGTAAAATTTGAAAGTTCAAATCTAACACTGGACTTAAATTGGCAACAAATTGGTGAAATGACGAGTATTACCCTGAGTTTAAAAACTTCAAAAAAAAGTGCTTTTATATTGCCCTATATAATTGACATAAGTGTTAATATAACATTTGAGTATTTGAAAGTGCTAATAGATAATCATTGAAAGTGCAAAATTATCGATTCCAACAACTTTTGGCTGGAATTCTATGAAATGTTTGTGTTGCCTTTCTGAAAAAATAAAAAATTCAATAAAAACAAAATTACTATTATACCCCCATATAAACTTCACATTTTCTTCTTCCAAATTGATAAAAAAACATTTGTTGCGCTTCTCCTCTCCTCCGGTCTCTGCCCCACTAGTGACCAGATCAATGACCTGCTAAACAACATCGACACCAACTGCAACAGCCTCATCGAGTTCAACAAGGTCCTCGAGGTCATCCTCCCCAACATGAACAACGAGAACCTCATCAACCAGAAGAAGAACCCACACGTCTCCAATGGAACCACTGCCGCCACCGTAGCAGACGCCACACTTGGCGATTAATTTTTGTGGTTTGATTTCTGAAATGAGTTTTTGCTTTTTATTTCTAGGGTTGGATTTTTCAGCTGAAAGATTTTGTTTTGGGGATTGACTGGATCTAGTTAGGGGTATAGAAATCAGACACGAACCCAAATAGGAAAAATGTACATGCAGGAGGCCCAACACATAAGCTCAGTGGAGTTTCATCCTAAAACCAATTGGTAATAGGATGAGTAACCTACCAAACTTATATGTGAGACATATAGCCTCTCCACTTTCAATATAGGATACTTTAACACGCCCCCGGAAGTGCAACTGGCTGGCCCCGAGCCTTTGCACTTGAACGAACCAAACAAACTAAACCAATCCAACAAAGAATAATCAATCAAACAAGCAAACTAAACCAAACCAACCAAGACCAATCAATCAGACAAGCAAACTAAACCAAATCAAACCAAACAAGAGGGTCCCCTTCAATCACCAAGATAGAACCAGCTCTGATACCCTATAGAAATCAGACACGTGTCCAAATAGGGAAAAGAGACATGCAGAAGGCCCAACACATAACCCCAGTAGGGTTCCATCCTAAAACCAATTAGCAATAGGAGGAGTAACCCACCAAACTTATATGTGAGACATCTAACCTCTACACTTTCAATGTGGGATAACTTAACAAGGGGTTCATGGTTGGGGATATAGTGTGGTGGTGGGATGGGGCTGGGGGTTGAAGGGTGGGTGGTGTTGGGGACGAGGGATTTGAGCGGCAAGTTTATGAGTCTATTTCAATCGTGATTTTCTGGCAACCTCCAACACTGGATGCTAGAAAAATGGCAACAATATGGTTGAAATTTTTGGTTGAGTTTCTTTCTGATTTTTTATGCCTAGATCTGATTGGAATGACATAGCATGCAAGGTGGCTTCGGTTTGTTTTTCCGGCCTTGATTAAATTGCGTCTTATATGGCTAGGCTTGTTTTTTTTGGTAAATTTGAGTTTCAACAATGGCGGACAGAAGAAATGAGTGGTAGGAAGATAGCTCTTTCTACACCAACTGGGTTGGACTTGCTTCTCGTGGTGTACAAAGCAGATATGTGCAATGGTGAAGCCGAGAAAGTGGACATAGAATCAACCGGGGATTTGAATGTGTCTCTGAACTTGAGTGACGAGGATGATGCAGGTTTTCATAAAGGGACTACCACTGTACCAACTCATAAGCAGAAAATTTAAGTATTGTTTAAGGTTCTTGGCGGCATGGCGGCATGGAGAGGGATTTGAGCGGCAGAGAGGGTAGAGGTATTTGAATAGCGGGGAGGGAATTTTAGAGCCGACGAGTGTTTTCTGGTGGTTGCTGTGGCAGAGGTGGGTAAGGGTATAGTTGTCCACACACATTCAACTTTTGGCCTAAGGGGCATTTTTGTCATTTTTGGTGTGATCAACTACTGAAAATATTAAGTCAACGTCGTATTGTCCACCATATGGTTATATTGGCACTTTCATTAACTAGTTAGGGTTGTTTATGTAGTTTTAACTATTAGAGGGTTATATTGACACTTACTTAAATATATAAGGTTATATTGGTATATTGCTCAAACATAAAATAGGAAAAGACATCAATAACCCTCAATCTATCTCAGACCCGTTGTATTCCCCACTCCCTCACTCTTCTTTCCCACGCCTTCCCATCTCTTGACTCTCCACCACCATCGGGAAACCACCAACTCTGAATCTCTGAAACCACCATCATGCATGACCCAAACATGCCCTTCCCGCTATGTAACTGCGCCGAGAGCTCCACCACCACCGAGAAACCACTATCTCCGAAGTTCAGTGTTTGATGGTATGACACGATGGTTGAGGAAGAGGAGGTGGTGGTGCACGACAGTTTAGGTTAAGATTTCGATTCGGGTACTGCGCGACAATTGAGGAGGATAGGGTGGTTGGGCATGGTGACTTAGGTTTTGTGTAGGTGGGGAGTGGTGGTTAGCGGTAGTGGTGGTGGTTGGAAACGATGGATTTTTATGATGGAGTGTGTGAGTGTGTGGTGCGGGTGCGGGTGCGGGTGTGGTGGCGGGTGGCGGGGCAAGTCTGGGAGGGAGAGAGAGGCTATTAAGGAGGGGAAATGGGAGGGGAAATGGGTGGCGTGGTGGGGAAGGTCTAGGAGAAGGGGTGGTGAAGAGGGGAAATGGGTTGGGAAATGAGTGGCGGGACGGGACGAGTATGAGCGCATTTTAGCTATGGGTCTGGGTAAATTTTGGCGATGGGTATGGGCAGATTCCGATGATGGGTGATGGGGCTAGATGGATTCCAGCGGGTCTGGCAGATTTTGGTGGTTCTAGGCAGTGGTGGATCGGAGATGGGGTGAGTGGTGGTGGTGGCAGGTGGGTGGCGCCCGGGCAACCAACGATGTGTTAGAAGATGATGAAGAAGAAGTCTAGGGGTAGAATGGTCATCAAAAATTCAGTTTTGAGTCTAAGGGCATGTGCAGTGGTGGTCTCTTAATTTTAAGAGACCACTCTAGAGACCGAAAATGCCCACAGTGGGGGTCTCTAGAG
>JAULKM010000008.1:7374599-7390008 GCA_032355605.1 Rubia tinctorum
TTCCAAGTTTCTTGAATGTAAAGGAAATAATGAGGAGAAATACTAAATATTTTGCCATTTTGATGCAGCCCAATACAATTCATAACTAGCGGGGCGGGATCCAAGGATTGGAGGAGTGATGTTAAGGATCAAAACATGACACAATTTCCATATGGTATGATATGGTAGATCTGAGCATTTCTAAGGACCATAGATGTGTGAATTAGCATTGTGATTTGATGTGTATATGCCACATGATTTAATCGCTAGTTTAAGCCAAAGTTATGCTTAGTCCCATAGATAGTTATGCTTAGTCTCATAGATAGTTATGTTTAGTCCCATTGATTATTATTTTTGTATCATACAATTTGTGGAAATATTTTTGGATGCTGCTAGATGTGGTCATATATGTTGTTAGATTGTTTTACTGTTTGTTGTGAAGTATTAGACAGCTGCGCGCAGCTGCGGTCATCACCCTATTCTACTGCTTTGTATCCCAAATCAAAGTAATAGAGCAGCTGCGCGCAGTTGCGGTTAACGCCCAATTTCAAATCTGTTTTTGCCAAATGGAAGTAATAGAGCATATGCACCCAGCTGTGGTCAGCGCCCAATTGCAATTCCAAATAAAAAATCGGTGACAATTTTAACACCGATTTTCTAAAAATCGGTGACAATTTTAACACCGGATTTGCCAAAAAATTGATGCCATATAAAACCGATGCAAATTTTAAAATGGTTTTTAAGACCAGTGCTAATATATGAAAATCGGTGATAAATTTAGCATTGATCTTACAAAAACCGGTGCTACCCAAAAAACTGGTGCTAACATGAAAACCGGCGCCATTTTAGCACCGGTTTTATAAAATTGGTACTAACCAAAAAATCAGTGCTTAACCTAGCACCGATTTTTCAAAAATTGGTGAAAATGTTTCATTGGCTACTTAGGCAACGATTTTTTGGACCCCTATAACTGGTGCTAGAGGGTCCGAAAAATCGGTGCTAGAGGGTCCGAAAAACCTGTGCTAGTGGGTCCAAAAAATTGGTGCTAGAGTGTCTGTCCCGTGATAATGACAATTAGGGTTTATAAATACTATTTTTGAGAGTCACGACAACGGCCTCCCAATGCATCACATAATGGTATTGTTGGCGTTAAATCAAGTTCCGAACATTATCCATCTTTAAAATTTTGGGAAGAAAGTCATTGTTTGCCTATTAGAGATTTATTTGAGTTATTATTATTTATTATTTTATATTCCTCAGTTTTACAATAATTTTTTTCTTCTTAATTCATTTTACATATAACTTCCTATTTACTCCCTGATAAAATATAAATGTATTTATTATGGTGCATTGATAAAGACATTTATATTTTATCATTATATCAGAGCGGGTTCGATCTGGGCCCCCTTATTTTTTACTGTATCTGAGCTGCCACTACCGCTCTTACCTTCTCTGCCGCCGCTGTGATCCACGCCGTCGCCACCGGAGAAGCTTAGTGCCGCCGCCGCTCCGCTTTGTTATCTATACGCGCCACTACGATGTTCAGTTGCTGTCCTCACACGTTGTTGAAAGATATATCTCACATCGGTTTCTTACAAAGATAATGACTTACATATAAGGTCTTGAGTCAACTCCACTTAGTACCAATTGGTTTTAAGATGAAAGCCCAAGATACCTTGAAATTTTAACATGGTATCAGAGCCAACTATTTAAGACCTAAGCTCGAATTGAATTTATTGGGTCGATGTGTGGATTCCCTTTAATTTGGCCCGTTATGGGTTGTGGAGTGTTTCCACGTTGGCACGTGAGGGGGCGTGTTGAAAGATATATCTGACATCAGTTTCTTACAAAGATAATAACTTACATATAAGGTCTTGAGTCACCTCCACTTAGTACCAATTGGTTTTAAGATGGAAGCTCAAGATACCTTGAAATTTTTGACACTCACTCTGTCCCAAATTAAACTGCACACATACTATTTATCAGTCAACACTCTCAAATTTTGACCACATGTTTGAATAGATATATAAATAATAATATTATTGTATGTGATATTGTAGTATTCGTCGTAATAAGTAGTTTCTAAATATCAACCTTTTATTTTCCGGTATTATACGTAGTTAAACATATTAACGGTCAAACATATTTCTTGAATACCGTGAAAAATATTCAGTGCAGTTTAACCTATGATGGAGGGAGTTAAAAATTTTCATATATAGTTATTTAATCAACTAAATTTGCTAAATTTACCCTTACTAAAATTGCAAATTCATCATTATTTGTTATTGTTGCTATTATTTATAAAATCACTCATGCAGAAACTACGGGTAAAAGATCATTTTAAACTTTAAAACATGCCGTCGTTTCACTTTCAAAAGCAATTGAAAAGTTTACTGTGAGACGGAGAGAAAAAAAAAAGAGGAGAAAATTGCATGGGAATCTTGAGCTGGTAGGACAAGAGCAAGGCGGCTAGACAGCTAAAAAACACAAGTAAAATTACCAGATCCTGCATGCCATGAGTGAAAGATGTTGAGTACTTTTACATGAATAATTTCCAGGGGACCCAAACCAATCATACATTCATACTCGATCGGTCGTCGAACAATTTAAGATATGTACGCCATGACCTAATGCAAAGGAGGCCTTTATGTTTCACCCTTTAGTATATGCACAAATTCAACCACTTTCTTCACGCACAATTCATACAACATTATGGCCTACGTATTTGGTACCAAAGATTTGTTTGTTTGCCTTTTCTTGCCGTTAGAATATACTCTCTCCCTATCATTTTAAAGTTTCGAATTGTTTTTTTACAAAATTTAAGACAAATCTACGTGGCATCTTGTTAATGGGTGATGACAGTAGGCCTACATAAATCAAATGAAAGGAAGAGTTATCACCACATATTTATGTCGAAGTGTAGAAATATTAGAAATATGAAGTTATTAGTGAAACAGATAAAAAAGAAAGTAGGAAGTTATTAGTGGGATGGAGGGAAGTACATTTGTTCCAAGAGAGAAAAATAAATTCCATTCAATTCATTAATATGAAAGGATCCATCTTCATATCCAATTTCCGTTTTATAATAAAATGTTTTAAAAAACGATCATTTACTTATATTAATTGTAAATACCTGATTTCAATGGTACAACAAAGCAAATTACGCATGAGAGTCCTTTTATTTTCAAAGTTGGAAGTATCATCGAAGACCGTGCAAACCTACGCAGTATTGGACCACACTTCCGAAATCGGGAAAGTATTTCGACCACGATTCAGTATTAGTGTTAAGAATTTGGAACATATAAAAAACAACATTCCACAACGCTCTTAACCAGGGGCGGAGGCAGGATAAAAATATGGCGGGGCTGAAAAATATTTTTTAAATATTTCTCTATATCATAGGGGGCTGATAAAATATTTTTTCAAATTTTTACCCTCTAAATTTTCTGTATTTTGCGGCTCGGCGGGGGCTGGACCCCCTCCAGCCCCCATGTGCCTCCGCCCCTGCTCTTAACCACCGTGGAATGTCACAAACAACGGGAGAAACATAATATCCGTCTAATGAGCAGGCCGAATCACGGTGACGCCATGAACAGAGGTTCCAGGCAATTTTTGCACAATTAATGGGCCCGTCTTGCGCTAGTATCATACTCTCTCCGTACCAAATCAAATTGCACGGAATTTTTTTCACGCGCTGCTGTTAATATGTTTAACTACGTATAATAACGGCAAATAAAAAGTTATCTTTTGATAAACTACTTGTTATGACAAATCCAACAATATCACATACGATAGTATTAATGTTTATACATTTATTCAAACGTGTGATCAAAGTTAGACAGTGAATAGTGACATAAATGAAATGTGCAGTTTGAATTGAGACGGAGTAACAATTTAATCGCGGATAATCCGTTTGACCATATATAATTAGCATAACAATTAAACTATTAACACTGTTTATAACTATTCCAAAGGGATAAACTAACTAGTAAATTATACACAAGATTATTCAAATGATCAATTCCCTTCAATATCCAACTATTAAAACTACAAACAAGCTGTTAAAATGACTAATAAACCAAACATAAAACATACAAAGAAATAAATAAGTCTGAAAGTATCCATATGTAGCTAAAATGACCACTTCCCCACCATATACTCCTTCCGCCCCACTATAATTGCTTATTTATATTTTCACGGTATTAAAGAAACATGTTTGACCGTAAATATCTTTAGTTCCTTATAATAGTGTCGCATAAAAAATAATATTTAGAAGATGTTAACATGAATCTAACAATGTATCACATAATATTTTTATTATATAATGAGGTTAATATATATTTACGGTCAAAGTTTACAAAATTTGACTCACAAAAAGCAATTAAACAATTTATAGTGTGACAAGGAGTGTATATATGGGCCAAACTTGCATAATTCTTCCAATTTCTTGTTTAATGAAAGATCAAATCAACCATTTCACTCAAAAGAAAGAATCTTTTAGCTCCACATAACAATTTATAAAATGCTATCAACTTATTATGCTGTCTGTTGCAAATTGGATAGAGGTTTGGTGGTTAGGTACCCTCTCCTTGATTTGAAAAATACCTAAACAAAAAACTTACTCCCGTTTTTCTATTCATGGAACCATAAGTTTAAGTGTTTGGATTTATGTGAAGAAAATGAATTGATGAAATTGAATGTAGAAAGTAAAAAGTAGAATGAGTGGATGAAAATGAAAGAATCTTTCTAAAAATGAAAAAAAAATGTCAAATAAAAAAAACATTCATTTGTTGTAAGTGTGTGATAAATAACAAAACAGATGGAGCATCATCACATTCATCGCACCAAGTTGTAAAGACTAAAGCCACTCGCTTTTGTGAGCCAGTAGTCCCTCTGCTAGGACCACCTGCCCTTAACTCCCCTTTCCTCGAAACAAACCCCATATTATAAGGGCTGTCTCAGACCCTCAAGAGCCCAGATGAAACCTTAATGAGGAGAGCACCCGGGCAAAGAAAAATGTGGTGGATTTGTACGAGGAAGAGAATCAAGAAGGCTGAGTCCAGAATGGACATTGAGGAGATTCTGAAGATGAAGCTGGCAACCATCTCGGAGGAGCCGCCGGAGTCGTCGCCGCCGGAGGAAGACGGCGGTGGAAGGCTCATAACAAGGCAGATGTCGTCGTCGAGCATGATGAAGAAGAGGAACAAGAATAATTTGATCAAGTTTATGAAAATGAGGAGAGTTTTGATGCCTCAATTCAGCATCAAAGACTCTTACCTGATTCTCATGACTGGGTTGGTCTGCAAAGGTGGATTCCACGGACTTCCTCGGTGTTAGTAACAATTTCCACCTCCGTCTCTGGAATAAGAGTTCTGCTTGTAATACTGTTCGAACGGATAAGAGTTCTGTTTGTAATACTGTTTTTGAACCGGGTGACTCGACGGAGGGGGGTTCATGTTTAGATTTGGAATGGGTGTGAAGTTTTGTGTGTACTTCAGCATTTCTTTTTGTGCAATTGCTGATTTATGTAAATCCTAAGGTTGGTTACTTGACTTCTCCATTGAGATCTTTCATATAAGTTTTCTTCTTGTTGACATGTTTGTACAGATTAAGCAGCTGTCTGGGATGATTTGGAAGAGTAGTAATTGACAGTTTCTGTTGCAACTTTTGTGCATTCCAATACTGCAGGCTGCTGTTTAATTTGCTCCATCTTATCTTGTACATGCTGTGTCCACTCTGTCAGCTGGTTACCTTTTCACTATTTAACCAAGCGGTTCCCTTTTCACTATTTCAGGTATGTTTGAGTTCAAAGATATAAAAGAAGGAGAATTATAAGTGTGTTTGACGGGTTTATAAGTGTTTTGCTTATAAGTTAAGCACATGTTTAGTGTTTGATAAACTGCTAATAAATATATTTATTTAAGAAGTATAAGCTATTATTTGAGGAAAAACTTTTGTGACCACCTCCGTCCCATCTTTCAAAATAAGTCAGTTTTGTTTATAAGCACAACTCTATTAAACTCACTCTATATTGGTGAGAATCATCCTTGCATAAACCTTATCAGACACCAACAATATAGTTTCATGTGTACGCTAATTAAGATTTGATGGTTCATTTAAATTTTCAGTAGTTATCTAAAATAGTTGTTTAACCAATGGATGCATAAACCGTTGTGGGAAATCCTTATACAAGTGGCCCAATTAAAAATTGATTATGATGCGTGTTTTCAAATAATTGGTGCCTAATAAGCCTTTATATCCGGATGATCTTGACAAATATTTTTCTTGTTCTTTTGTACATTTTAAATTATTTTGAGCGACTTGCATTCTTACCAATCAAAGTTTTGTTTTATACTACTAAACTATTAGATAGAGTTATTTTGTAATTGATATAATTAATGTGATAATTTGATGTTTGTTTTTTCATTTATTGCAACAAAATTCATACTACCTCCGTCCCAGAGAAATTAGTACATTTTGACTTTTGAAAGTCAAACTAAACCAATTTCAATCTTTAAATTCTATTATTATATATGTAAAAATATTATCATGTTATATGTTATTGGATTCATCATATCATATATTTTTAAATTGTTAATTTTATGAATTTTTTCATACACATAAATAAAGATATTAATTGTTGAAAATTAACTCAGTTGACTTTTAAAAGTCAAAATGTGTCAATTTCTCTGGGACGAAGGTAGTATAATTTTAAAGAAATTTTTAAATATATCTTGAAATATAAATAATTACAATTTGACCTTAAAATTTATCGGAACAAAGATTTTCATAATTGGTCTAACCATTAGCCGGTCTAATAGTAGACTTTCTCTTCTTACCAAGGGTTTGAGAAGTGACATTCTCGCGTTAGTCACATGTCTTATGTCACTCTTCAATTGTTGAGTAATCAGAGTTATGAATGTGTTTGGTGGAGTTGTGCTTATAACCAAAACTAACTTATTTTAAAAGTAGAGGGTGCCCAGTTTCTAATTTTCTCCCCAAAATAGGTTATACTTTTAAAATAAACTACTTTTTAAGATTTTACCAAACATTAAAATCAGTTTAGCTTATAAGCGAAACAAATTATAAATTCTACCAAACACACTCTATATCTCCTCCACATTATTTTGCCAGAACAAGTTAGTTGCTTTTCTTGGCCGATGGGCAAGAGCAAATGTATAACATTTTCTACTATCGATAGCCGAGTTACTGGTTTGCTAGATTAGGTGAATTATGATTTGTGAGGACCGCCCTTAGTTTTATCAGTATAGGGTTATTCTTATAATGTTGTTTTCAAAGAAAATTTTTCACGATTCACAGGGTTTCACCCATTGTGCTATAAGTCTAATTTCTTTGACACCTTTCTACAGTTCTATAAATTTGTTGAGACTCGGTTTTCTACAAAGGTTAAAATGTTACACACGAATGGCAACACAAAGTTCACAAATTGTCGTTTGCAGACTCACTCTGTGTCTTGTGACATTCATTATCAAATGTCATCTCCATATACACCTACTCAGAATGGTCGAGTTGAGCAGAAACATCATCACATCATTGAGACTGGCCTTACCATGTTGTTTCATTGAGTGTAGGGATGACAGTGGGGCGGGTTTTGGTGGAGGTCCGCCCCGCATCTATCCCAATAGGGCGGATATGGATGTAGTTTTGGTGGGATGGGGTGGGTATGGGTATGAAAATTGATACCCGTCATGGATAGTGGGTTGGGTATGAATATTAGTTCATACCTGCCCCACTCCCATTCCTCCTCACTATACCCGCTATGTACACACTAATTTATTATATAATAAACTATTATTTATCCATAATGTAAATTTTTGCTTATAATATTTTCATGTAAATATTATTAAACTTTTAATATAATATTATAAATTTTAAAGCAAAATTTTAGTTGGTTTTAATATTTTGGAGATATTGATGGGGTAAGTAAAATGGATTTGAAATGGGTATAAAGACCCAAGTGGATGATGGGGCGGGGTGGAATTTAGGTGATACCTGATGGGGCGGGGTAGATTTTAATGTTGTACCCGCAATGGGTGATGGGATGAGTATGTGCATGGGTATGAAAATTTTAGGTGGATATGGGTATGGAAGTACCATAATTTGTACCCGCCCCGCCCCATTGTCATCCCTAATTGGGGGTATGCTTTCTCTCAGGTGGTTTATATAATTAACTCTCTACCTAGTTCTAAACTTGGTGGCAAATCTCCCTTCGAGGTTTTTTTTATCTGTGTTGGATTATTCTCTTTTTCACCCATATAGTTGTCGTATATATCCTTGCATGTATGCTATTGCCCATCATAAGTTTGTGTCTCGCTCCATTTCGTGTGTTTTCATTGTTTATAGCCCTCTCACAAAGGGTTCAAGAGTCTCGATCCGGCTACTGGACGTATCCATCTCTTATGTCATGTCCAATTTGATGAGACTTTTTTTCCCTTATTCCACATCTTCATGGGATAACCGTTCCACCTCTCATTCAGAACTTTTTTCATTTATAGAACCCTCATATATGTGGTCATTTCCACCCATCTCTCACGCTTAACCACATCTATCGGATAAACTTGCTTGGTTTGTTATGATTGATGCTCAAATATTACCCTCGGTTTCCTCAACTCGAGAATTGTCTCTAGCCTCCCCAGCCCCTGCACTTGCGACTTAGATTCGCACACCTATCTCGGGTTCTCCCATTTATGGATTTGAAGATTCTCTTGAGCTGGCTCTCACTAGCACACATTTGATGACCATCTAAATGATGGATGGTTCTCACCGTATCTAGTCTTTCTCTGACTATAAGGTTATTGGTTTTCTTCACTGCCCTAGTTGTTCAGACCGAGCCCTGAGACAATTGTGCAGAGAATTATTATCCTTACTTGGTTTCAGCTTTGGATGAAGAAATGGTTGCGCTTTGACATCATCACATCTGGGATTTGGTACATCATCCTCCAGATGTGGATGTGATTGGATCAAGATGGGTTTTCTGTTTGAAATGCCGTCCTGATAGTAGTATTGATCACTACAAGACTCGTTTGGTTGCTCAAAGATTCTCTCATATTCTAGGGTTTGATTTTGATCACACATTTAGTCCCATGGTAAAGGCCTTCAATGTCCGTACCCGCGTGCTTACTATTGCCACCATGCGCCGAAGACCCATCCATCAACTGGATGTTAAGAATGTCTTTCTCAATCGTGTTCTTAACACTCCATTCTATATTGCTCAATACGTCAATTACAAGGACTATGATCATCCTGATCATGTTTGTCGCTTGTGAAACGCCATTTATGAGCTTAAGGAAGCTTTTTGTGCTTGGATCTAGCGGTTCAATACTTACCTTGCCAGCTTGGGTTTTTCTGTAAATTTTGGCTGACATGCCTTTGTTTGTATTATCTCGAGGTACTATAGTACTATATTTCTTTGTTTACGTTGACAATATCTTCCTTACCGGAAATGACTCCTCTGTCATTTGTTAATTTATTGCTCGAACTTATTAGGAGTCTTCCACTGAGGAATTGAGCTTTCTGCATTATATTATTAGTTTGAAGGTTGAGTCTACTTCCACATATTTGTTCTTGGACTAGGTCAATTATGCACGCAATATATTGAGTCGAGCTGGGATGACTAATGCTTCCGTTGTTTCTACGTCGTTTCTTCCGCAATCTCAGCTTCACAATGGTACTAGTGGGTAATTGGCTAATCCTACTCTCTATCGATTCTTGGTTTGTGCCTTTCAGTATCTCACACTCACTCGTCCGGATCTTGCTTTTGTGGTTAATTCAGTTAGTCAGTACTTTCATGGTACTTGTGATGATCACTTTGCATTTGTTACTCGCATTCTCTGCTATATTTGTGGCACTCTGCACTATAGCTTTTCTTTTTGTTTGGCTCACTCTCCCGAGGTGTTGGGCTACTCAGATGCAGATTGGGCACGTTATTTTGAGACTCGTCGTTTGACGTATGGTTATGTTATATTTCTAGGTGGTAATCTCGTTTCTTAGAGTGCTAAGAACCAACTTACAATTTCTCAATTAGTTCTTAGTATGAGTATCGCGCTTAAGCAAACACTGCGACAGAGGTGTTCATGTTATCTCATCGATCTTAAATTTATACACACTGCGTATACGGTACGCTTGGGATACACACTATATTGTATTCTCAGTACCTAGATTGACTTTGCAATATACACATTCTTCTATTATTTAGGCATACATTCATTTATCACTTTATTATTTTCATAAATTTGTGAGAATACAATACTGAACCATATTCGACGTAAATTATAGTAATTTACGTTTTCTTTACTAAAGACAACACTTCTATTAAAATGAGACTGTTGAAGACTCCTGCAAAGAAAGGCGTCATCGAATTCAATTCTTCTATTTCCATAGAATGTGTTAGAACTTAGAAGGGACCAGCAAAGTAAACCTTTCTTAGCTTTCTATTCATCAGGATGAGTTGTGCGAGTTATTTGCCCGTTTCATAAAATCTCGGTCGCTGCACACATTTTTGTTAAAAGTAAATTCCAAGATTGTAATGGTTGTTTGGCCGATAAAAATACATGAATTGAAGTTTTTTTAAAAAGTTTCATTTACAACAAAATGAAGATAATTACTTACTAGGTTAGTGAAATTTTGATTAAAAAAATCTACTTTTCCTATTCAGCCAAACTACATTTTCACTTTAATAAAAAATAAAAATTACGGCACTTAGCTTCCTACCAAGCCCAACCCAATATATGTACCCATCTCATTTCATCAAGGTTGAATTGCTCCCAAGCTAGGGAACTATTTTCGGCAAAGTGAAAAATATTTTTATAACTCTACCTGATTGATATAAGTACCAATATAACCTTCCAATATTTGAAAGTGCCAATATAACTCCCTTTGGCAACTTTAAGCTGGAATTTCGCAAAATACATTTTTTCCCTTCAGAAAAATATTTTTTTTAAAAAGGAAATGGCTTTATTATCCTTAGAATCATTAATACCTCAAATATTATCGTCGGACCACCGCCAGACCACTGCCGGACCACCCCGGACCACTGATGCTACGCCGCTGTAACAAGTAGGGTTATATCAGCACATTATGAAAACTGATAGGGTTAAATCAACACATTCATAAAACTTTTAGGGTTATATCAGTACTTTCGTAAAAAGTGTAGGGTTATATCAGAACATACTATAAAATCTAGGGGTTTTGATGATATTTTGTTTATTTTGTTGTGTTTAGTCTGGATTGATGATTGGATAATCTTTGGTGCTGCTGTGGTTGTTATTTTTGCTATATTCTTCGACTTAGAATTTTTAATATTGGTGAGTTTTGAAATGAGACTACGATATGTGATAGTGGAGTTTAATATGAATGACGGTGTTATGATGTCAAATTTTATGGTGTATAAGATATTTTTATGATGTGATAATGGTGTATATGATGATGTGGTCGCTCGTTAAGTCCAGTCGAGTATCACACACTTAAATTTTATAATATGTGCTAATATAACGTTATACTTTTTACGAATGAGCTGATATAACCATATAAGCTTTAGGAATGTGCTAATATAACCCTATCAGTTTTCATAATGTGCTGATATAGCCCTATCTGTTACGGCGTTGGTACATCAGTGGTCTGGCGCGGTCCGCGGTGGTCGGGTGGCGGTCCAGTGGTGGTCCGACGGTGGTCCGGTGGTGGTCCGACGATGGTCTGACGGCAGTCCGAAAAAGTATAGGATTAAAATTGTCCACTAAATTTCAGATTGTTTCCAAAGGGTATTTTGGTCAATTTACATTAAGTCAACGCCAGAAATTCAAAGTCAATGGCAGAAATGGGGTCTGAGGGTTATATTGACACTTTCATTAACTAGTTAGGGTTGTTTTGATACTAAAAATTATCTAAGAATTATATTGACACCTAATCAAATAGGTAGGGTTATATAGGTCTATATCCATTCGAAAAAATTAATCCTTATTATAATGGTAACATGATACTTCTTTGGTTCTATATGAAGAGTCATTTAAACGGATAAGATACATGCTTCCGCCGTCTCTCTTCATCCTCTCTCTAAAAAAACTCTACTTATCTCTTTAATTTTCTTTTCCCCATCTTCCCATCAGGGGGAGATGGGGAAACAATAACTTTTTCAATTGACAATCTCTTGGTATTTATGTTATTGAATAAGTATGGATCTGTCTCCATATATTAGTATTGTTCTTTGACCTGATAGATTAGATTGTTGAGTTCTTGATGATCACTCGATTTAGTTGTTCGCATCGATGTTTTGTTCCCGATCTGGTTGTACAGAGCGTGTTTTTGAAATTTTTTTGTGTTTTTTGGTTAGGTTTTCCAATAATTTGGATGTTTTCAAATATGTGTTTTTCAAGGTGTTTACAGCTGGAAAAACATAGATAGTGCTTTAGATCAAGTGGTGTTGCAGTTCTTGAAGATCCCCATATGCCGAAGTGATTGATGTGTGATACTGTCACTAGTAGAGAACATGCCTATTAAAGGCGGTTCCATCGGACCAGAGAAGTAACTTTTAAAGTGAGTTCTCTAGTCCTGCTTTTGATCATTGCCGATCAAAGGTGGTTCAAAATTTGCCTTTAATCGGATCCGAAAGCAGTTCCGAGTTTGGAACCTGAATTCTAGGCCATAAAAAAAGCTGTCAGAAAACATATCGAACTCAACAGTCTCAACATCTTCAACAATAAACCCAAAAAATTAATGAAACAAAATGTTAACAGATCCAAAATTTACAGATCTAGATCGAGGAGAAGAAAAACTACCGCCGTCGTTGGATTGGGTGTGTCGTCGCTGGCTCGGAGGAGAAGGAAAGATGGAGTGGGCTAGCGGTGATGCCGGTGGAAGCGAGCGGTGACGCTGGAGACACGTGACGGCGCTAGAGTGAGCGGCTGCCCTGGAGACGTGCGACGGTGTTAAAGCGAGCGGCGATGCTGGATGGTGCTGTGGCACTGGAACTAGCAATAGTGCGGTAGCGCTGAAGAAAGCGGTGGAACGGTGGCGCTGGAGATGCGGTTGCACCGGTGAGGGTGATTGTAAGATGACAGCGGGGGGCCCAAAGCTTCAGGAGGCGGTGGCGATGAGGCTGGGGAGAGGTGAATGAGGCGGGTGACGCTGGACGGTGGAGGAAGTTGAGGAGGGGGGTTATTGAAGGTGGTGCCGGTTATTGAAGTTGGAGGAGCTAGCGGGTGATGAAGAACGAGAGGAGGGTATCATCAGATTAGAAAAATGGCTAAGGATAAAAAATGGAGGTGGCGCAGGTGAAAACCCTAAAATTCATTTATATAGTGGGCCAAAAATTCATCAAAGTCAGCCTATTAAAGGCGGTTCCACAATGGAACCGACTTTAATAGATGTCCATCAAATGAGGTTCCTCAAAAACCGCATTTGATCAATTTTGAACTGCCTTTAATCGGACCTAGAAGCAGTTCCGAGCACGAAACCTCATTCGGACCTTAATCAAAGACGATTTTTAATCGGACCCGAAAGCAGTCCCTAGTACGGTATCTCATTCGGACCTCAATCAAAGACGGTTTCTCAGGAATCACCTTTGATTGCTGCCTCTAATCAAGTTCTTTCCACTAGTGGCTCCTCTCTGCCAAGTGACCATGGTTTTCGCGGAAAGCGAGTTAATATCCCGATAGCGATGTTACAGTTTTTGTTAGATCTTTAATCCGTAACAGTAAAGACGATCAGTTTGGTTGACACGTAATTTAGATATCCTTGCAATAGATTAGTTATTGCTAGACGTTAGTTGAATTGGATGTGAATGACACTTATTATAATCGATGTTGGGCATTTTTCCCAGCAATTATGAATGATTGTTTAAAAAAATAGACAATTTTTTTCCTATAATTAGTTTACCATTAGAAATACGATTCTTTATGTAAAACGATGGATCGAGTAGTACTCAATTTCAAAGTTCAAGCAACGGGAAAAATGAATGAGTTAACTATATTCCTTGATCCGAAGGCTAAGCATTATAATTTATAAATAGCATGAATCAAGATACAAGAAGATTGTACTCTTTTCCAAAACTCAATGTCATTGTGACCTGCAGTTCTAGCTACAAGCACATTTTCTGCTTTTGCACTGCACATTTTGCAACAGTTTTTCCAAGTTCTGATAACAGTTTCAAAACTCAAAATGCATCATCAACAAAAGCCTAAAGCTCTCTCTAGATACAATGCACTCCTTCTGGAGCTCAAAGAACGGGAATGGGAAATCACAGGAAGTCCCCATTGGCATGAGAATATTACACCAGGGCACAAATCCTCCATCTTCATCCCTTTCACAAATACAGCACACGCAGCAGCAATCCTCCGCGGCGAGATCATGATCGAAAATGGCTTCCAGTTCAGCTTCCTCGAGCGAAACAGTCTCAGCCCTTTTGCCCTTCCATTCATTTTCTTCAACCAGAATCGCCTCGGCCTAGTAGCAATACTGTCGTCTCTGCTGATGAGCCTCTCATATTTAGCTCCGGCCATCGCGCTTTGATAAGGCCTGGAGATGCAGAGAAATGATGAGTGTTCACAGGATGAGTGAATGGGAAAATGGTCAAAATGATTAGTATATATATAGGAGAATGTCTCCATTCGATTCCTCCATCACATGGATAGTTCAGATTAACCAGTTCATTATATGCCTTAGATGGATGGTTGGTAGTGATTTGGGGGATTATGCAACACATGGCTAGCATATTGAAGCTTGAAATTAAACAATTTCTTAATTCTCTTATCTAAACTACTTGTTTCTTGGATTTGTGTGGAAATGTGATTAGCAAATGATGGAAGGAATGTTGAAGGCATGTGCAATGATTGATCCCAAGTAGAAAAGAAAGAGAAATTGGAGAAAAAGGTAATCTTGGAGAAAGAAAATGATTAATTAAGCACAAAACTGTCACTAAGTCAGAGATCTTGCAATTTGTTTATGCTTGATTGGAATCATCAGAAGGTAAGCATTCCTCTAATGTGACAGAAACCAGTCAAAGGCTTTGGACTGATTAGTCCAATTAACCATACCTTGAAAACATAGTTAATTTATTGAGTACTACAAATGACTTAGAGTGTGTTTGGTGAAGATATGTTTATAAGTAAAACTAAGTTATTTTGAAAATAGTATTGATTTAGTGTTGTAATTAAGTGACAACTACGAGAGATGATAAACGCAAGAATTAGACACTGGATTTTACGTCGACTGCTATAACACTTAAGACCAGTGGCGGAATCAGGAGCTTTGGCAAAGGGGTGGCTGAAAAGGAGTGTAAATTTTTTGAGGAGGATGAACGGCGGCGTCGGTGGGGCGGCGGATGAGCAGTTGAGCAGCCAGCGGGCGGATTCCTTCTCCAAATTTAAAACTGAAGGCAGCAGAACAATAGAAGAGGAAATGGTCATTTAGTTTAGGG
>JAULKM010000008.1:7431177-7460189 GCA_032355605.1 Rubia tinctorum
AATTTTGGGTATTTATTGGGTATTTGTTGGGTTCCCATTAAGTTAACATAATTTGGGACCCATTGGGATTAAAATTTCTCATTAACCTAATCATTCTCATCGCGCCCAATCCCAAAAGCTAATAGGTATTTAATACCCGATCTCATTAACTACCCATTTATTAATTTCCCATCCCATTTTTTTCCAATCTCACTCAATTGACACCTCTATTTTTGTTCCTTTTGAATTTAGCGCTTTTATATTTTGATGGGATATGGATAGGATATAGATGGTGGAATAAAAGCTGTATTTGGCAGGACATAAATTGTAGCGGGATATAGCGGGATATGGCAGGATATAGATGGTGGGATCTAAATTTTGACAGGATATAGATGGCGGGATCTAAATTGTGGTGGGATATATGTTTCCGAAGATTTTTAATCCTAAAAACTAAATCAAGAGTCTATCTCTTGAAAGACGGTCTTTCCATAAGTCATGGAAAGACCAAGGTTTAAAGTGCAAATTAGAAGAAGTGGAAATAAAATTTTTGGGTTGTATGAATCGGGTCATAAACTTTATAACTACTACACGTTGCATAATAAAATTTTAATATTGAAACTAAGACCTTTTACCTTTTATTATTCTAATTAAACCACGTCTTTCCATAGGTTTATGGAAAGATGGTATTTCCCAAGACTTTGCCCTAAATCAAACCGGAAATGGATTAAGGAAATTTTGTTTAATACCTTACCTTTCCCGCTTCTATTTTTTCTTTTTAAATTTTACCCTTCTATATTTAGATGGGATATGGGTAGGATATAGATGGCGGGATACAAGTTGTATTTGGCGAGACATAAATTGTAGCGGGATATGGATTACAGGATCTAAATTATGGTAGGGCATATGATTTGTTTGGCGGGATCTAAATTGTGGCTGGATATAGATGACGGGATCTAAATTGTGGTGGAATATAGGAATGTTTGGCGGGGTAAGATGGTGGGATATAAGTTCTGTTTATTCCTTTTAAATTTTGTTCTTCTAATTTTTCGCTGGACATGGGTTGTGTTGGGCGAAATATAGTTTGCGGGAAATATATTTTATTTTACAGAATATAGTTAGTGGGATATAAGTCGTGTTTAGCGTAAACTTAAGTTATATTTGGCGGGATATAGATGATGGAATATAAGTTGTATTTCTCGGGATTTAATAAGTTGTATTTGGCGACATATAGATAGTGATTCATTTTCGAGAGTGTAAGAACAAACCATTCTAAATTACTATGTATGTTTTAGTCTTTAATTATAAATTTGCCAAAGAAATAGAACTATGAAATATCTATAATAAGATATGATATATATATAAAGAAACAAAGTCTTATTTTATACCGACTAACCGTAAGATGGAGTTATTTTCTAATGGTTAAAGTGCATAAATAAGCCTATTAAATTTTGAAAGTGCATATATGACCCTGTAAAATTTGAAAGTACTAAACTAACCTTAAGATTTTAAGCAATAGTGCAGATATACTCAAATTGCACTATTTTGGTATTGGCTTAAGGAATTCCAACATTGATCTAACATGAAAAGACAAAAATATCCCTAGACTTAAAATTAAAATTTTAATGGTTGTTATACTCCTAGGCTTCATCTTGCCGTAGGCCGCCACCACTCCGTCATCGACCGCTGGTGGCCGGGTTTGATCAGCACTTTTATTTTTAAAAAACAAGGTCAGATCAACACTTTAGTTACAAATTCCGGGTTAAATCAGAACTTATGTAAAAACTATAGGGTCAGATTGGCACTTTCAACCAAAACATAGGGTTAAAGTTGCACTTTTCTATTTTCTAATTAGTATGATTAATAGGGTAATTTGATATTTATTTTAAATTATTGCAATAAACTACTTATAACTATGAAAACATTTTAATATGAATCTCGATCAACATATAAATAATTATAATCTGACTTTATAATTTATGATTTTTTGGGGCAAAATACACTTCTAACCCTAACTTTTGGTTGAAAGTGTCAATATAACCCTATAAAATGAGAAAGAGCCAATCTAACCCTAACTTTTGGATCGCGCCATTTCCACGATTGCAAAGAAAATAGATAGCCACCTGGCGAGATTCATATAGGCTGGGGAAACAAAAGGGAGAGGCATCCATTGGAAGTCATGGGAAGTAATGTATCAGTCCAAGTGGCACTGGGGTCTGGGAATCCGCTCCACGTAGCAAATGAACTAAGCCATTGTTCATCAAAAAGTATTGCATCAATCAAGGATTCTTGGAGGTCAAGACCGCACAAGGGGCATCGTGAGGGCTAGGGATGAGCATGGGTCTAAAACCCGACCCAGAACCACAGGATCTAGACCCGTTGGGTTGGGTATGGGCCCAAATTTTTTAGACCCATCAGATTCGGATCTGGTCCTGGATCTAGATTTAAAAATTGGGTTTGAGTCCGGGTCTAAAATATTAGACCCAAACCCGACTCGTAGACCCATATCACCCTAACTATATATATATATCTAAATTACTTTCATATTCTCTCTTTATTTTTATTTTTAATTAGACAAATAATGTGTGTTGTATTTTTTTTCTTGAAAAATTAATTCAAATCCATATTGAACTTGAATTATTTGTATGTAGGATAATATATATTATATTTAGTGAAGAATTTTTTTAGAAAATTAGACCCATTTAGAACCCCTTTTGGACAAAAGACCCCTTTAGACCCATCGAGTTTGGGTATGGATCTAAGATTTCCAGACCCTGTGGGTTCGAGTCAGGTTTGGGTCTAACTAATTTTTATTAGGGTCGGGTCTAGGTTTTATTAGATTCCACCTAGACCTAGACCCATGATCATCCCTGGAGTGGAATATTGTGGGTCGTGACCTTATTGAACGACAACTCAAATGGCAAGTGGTGGATGGGTGTGGCATAGACATTTGGGAAGAGCGGATGCCAAATCATAAGAACCCTATAAGGCATAATCGACAATTGCTACCACTACTGGAGTTCAAGGTTAGCGACTTGTTAGACAATGCCAAGCAATGACGACTGCCACTGTTAAGACTATTCTTCTAGCTTAAAATAGTTAGGGATATAAGGGGAATGCATATCCACTAGCCTACTTCAGACAAAACGATTACCATTTATGGGACAGGGATTGGCTAAACAAGTACATAGTCAAAAGTGGGTATCACGAGGCTTGGTCCGCAAAAGAGAGGCAGAAATTGTCGACTTTAAACACGACGTCCAACACGAGAGACGATTTGACCATATGAGAAAGTTGTGGAAATCAAGGACACGAGAAAAAACCTAATTCTTGGTGTGGAGACTAAGCCCAAATGGGCACCTACGTGACTAGCAATGAGAATTAGAGGGATGTAGGTGTCTTTTTTATATCAAATGTGCCACACACACGTCGAAACACCCACACATATGATCCTTGAATGCGAAATATCTAGAAGGGTATGGAGTATATCCAGGAAAGATTTCGACTTTTGATTGGGCCCACCATTGTCATTGGGAGCATGGCTAGGAGAGTGGTTCAAGGCTGCACCTAATTCAGAAGATATTAACCTCATGTTGATCATTATCTGGGCTATTTGGTGTGGAAGGAATAAGGCAACCATAGAGCAACAATAACCGTAATGGAATCAATCTTAAACATTTCAAAGGAAGCACAAATAAGGGATCATGCAGTTGGGCCAGGGGAGCATAACCCGAAGGTAGACCCAGATTAAACACATGAAGCACTGCAACTAGTGGGATTTCAATCGTCTGACGAATCAAAGAAGGCAAGGGTGGGAGATATTATGTTGATATGGTAAAAGAGGAGAAGGAGCTAGGCCAAGTCTACACAAAATGGATGTGCATCAACACTAGCGCAGCATTCAGGGTCCAAGATGGAAGGGCGGTATCAACCTAGTGCTCGGAACAAGGCTCAACCGCAAACACCTGGCAGGTTACAAGGCCCGTTTAGGCATTATCAGTAGTACAAGCAGAATTAGTTGCAGTACACGAGGCAATGGCTCAAGCCAGACATCAACAAGGGACACACATTCTGATATGCAATGACTGTCAAATGGCACTTAACCACATCAACAAGTTCTCAAACATCCCACCAGAGCTCAATAGACTAGTCAGGAGTATAATAATGCTAGCAATTGATTTTACTAGATTCCATGCAATCAAAATTCCGAAAACTACTGTTGTAAATGCCAACAATATGGATCGGGATGTAGGTGGTGGTCAACACCACAACCATAAGGTTAGATCAACACATTCCGTAAAATCATAGCGTTGAAATCAATGAGTAGCGATCCTGATCCACCTCATCCAATACTTTCCACCTATCATCATGACGAAGAGTGATGGTGTACATAGCGTCGAATCATCCTGCACATAACACATAATAGCTATCACAACACATACGAAAATAAAAAAAATGGCCTCAAAGCAAAACACAATAGCTACATCACCAATACAGTCCGTAAATAGTAACATCACCACTATCAAAACTCATGAAAAATAAATACGCCACAACCCCTTTTCTTAGCAGCCAACAAACCAAAACCCTAGGCCGTTCAAAGCAAAACTTACATTCGGCTACACTAACATAGTATGAAAAAACAATTTTAAAATGGATATTAACATCTCTGGACACTCGAAAATCTAGAATTTCAATAACCAAATTCACTAAGCTAGAAAACCCTATTGAACCAACCCTTACACCCACTGATTGGCCCCAAATTAAACAAAAGCAACAAAAATGATATTCGTTACTTCTGACTAAGCATCAATAAATCATATTGTAGGTGTATTTCAATCGGCCTTACCATTTTTCAGGTTGCCCTGCTTCTGATTGAAACGCCACTGCGAGCGGCGCTCGTTTTCTGTCGACTGGTGGGAACTTTGCGCCCCCTGCATCGGACCAACGACAACAACTGAGATCTTCACAGTGAGAGAACGATCATGAGCGGTTGGATGCAATAGAAGCGGGTTGAGCGGGAAAGAAAGAAAGGAGAATAAGGGAAAAAGAGAAAACTTTTGGTTATTAAGCAATGAGAGTAATATCGTTTTTTCAGCTTCTTGGAATTTCATTTTTAGAGGGGTATAATGGTCATTACAAAATTTTGACCACATTTCCACTGGCAGGGTTAGAATGACACTTTTAATCTAGTAATAGAGTTGGATTTGCAATTTTAGATTTTACAGGGTTAGATTGACACTTTCGATTTAAACATTGAAGTATTTTAGCACTTTTCTCTAAATAGAATTATAAAGAGTGAGTTTCATAACAGACGGCCTGTCCACAAACTTATGGACAGTCCACATATTTTTTACCTTATACACTGGATTTGTTAAATTACATACTACTAAATTTAGAAATTTAAATTTTTTATGTTATATATTTTTACATTCAAATATACATTATTACTTGTTTTAATTTTTAAAATGTAATATTTAAATTTTATAAAATTTACAACTTTTAATGTAAATAGTTCGGTGGACTATATCCATAAAGTTGAATGACCGCTACTTTCTTCAAATATAAAAAAACGGGTGCGTGAAAAGGAGTCTTGAGTTCACTCGGCAATTAGCATCTCTCTGGGTGGCTATGGCAGAAAACTTGAGTTTGGGGATTCTGATAGACATAGTTGATGAAGATTGGATGAGGGACACTCTTCCCCAAGACGGTAATCAAACCCTATTTTCCCTTTTTTTCATTCCCACATCCGCCAATTTTCTAGGTTTTAACTTTTATCCATCCTCTCCTTTTGCAGATCTTCCTTTGCCGCCTGTGCTCGTAACCAGAACTGACGAAAACGAAGATTCAAGTACGATTCGCTTCTCATTTCCTTTGTCGAAAAGATTGAATCTTCATATGTTTAAAAGGAT
Organism: Rubia tinctorum; assembly: GCA_032355605.1. Classification (NCBI taxonomy): domain Eukaryota; kingdom Viridiplantae; phylum Streptophyta; class Magnoliopsida; order Gentianales; family Rubiaceae; genus Rubia; species Rubia tinctorum. The sequence continues at coordinate 7,437,063 of JAULKM010000008.1, forward strand.
CCTGAATTGTGTGCTACTTGTCTGTTTGCTTCGCTGTGTGTGTTGCAATTTCAAAATTCATTGATTTTCATGCTTGCAGTCAATGAGGGTGAAATTCACATGCATATTGTGCTGTAGAGTTGTAAGAGTTAGGCCCTGTTCTACTGAGCAGATTTTTCTACTAAATTGAACTGAACTGAAATTAAACACTGAAAAATAGAAATAATAGATCAAAACTAAGTTAAATAGCATCAATAAGCCGGAAAGAAGCCTTAGCCTACATGCTGCTGTGTTTTTAGTTCTGCCGACTTCCGACAGTTTCAAGAGACTGGTAAAGCTCACTTATTGCCTTTATCTCTCAGAGTTGAGATGAAGTAGATAGGATCATTTTACAGACTAGGTGGGATTGGCAATCAGAATTGATTCATTCGTTCTTGAGATTAATCGGTTTGATTTGCTATATCATCTGAGCGGTGTTTTGAAGATAAAATCATTCGATCAAAACTGAATTGACACCAAAGATAAGTTGGTTGCACGCCAACAGGCATTAGTTCGCAAAGCTCCGCGGGGACCTGCTTTTGCATCCCTACATTTTGATGTTTTCTCCTTAGTCTTGCATTCTACAGCTCTAGAGCAAAAAAGTGTTGTTTGAAATGAGGCTGTGTGTTTATATGCATCTGTTGTGTACTTCTGTGTGCTATGTGAAACTTCTTGATTAGGCAAGATTAGACATTACATTTTAACATGTGTGAAGGTTTGAACCTTGCAATATTGATGCGATAATTTTGTGACCTGACTTGAGCTTTCTGCCTATTTTTTTGTGGGCATTCTGAACTGGTTTTAAATCCTCAGATCAAGATAATCAGCAAGCTGTTGGTGATTCATGGCATGATCTTGCACTCGGAAATGAACGAAGACCAGAATGAAGTACGGAGGAGCTGGAGCTTCCTCTCATATATATAGCACTTTCTAGCATTGCATCTTAACAGCAGTTTCCCGTCTGTTCTTCTGTAGAAACTGGAGTTTTCATGCACTTTGTTACTGGAGTGCAAAACTTAATTGTTGCCCAACCTAGATAAGCTTTACTACGCAATCTCTATGTTCGACGCTGCCTGACAAATTCATTTTTCTTCAATTTACATACTTCAAGGCATAGGTTTAATACAAACAACATAGGGTATTTAAACTAGAAGCCTCGCAAATATCTATGGGAACCACTATGCTATGCTTGGCTTCTTATGCCGCACTTAAAGTGTGGCATAAAGTTCATTAACAACGAATTCATGTCGAATAGACCATGTTGTTGTGAGAATTCTTTGTTCACGAGTTGTAGGGAGGGATTAATGTCACCACGAACATGGACTATAGCAGGTGTTGGATTCTAACACCACTCTTAAAAGTACAAAGAAACGGATATTTTGGCAGTATTCCAAGAACGATTTGTAGGTATCGCTTCAAGACAGGTAAGAATTTTGAATCTAATCTTACGATAATTTCAGTTCAGTTCTGCAAATGCGCAATGGTTTGACAAAGAACCTATAACAAAACTGCAGATAACCTCCGTAAGGTTGCAACAGCTATCTAGGACTGAAACATAAGACCCTCGAATAATGTTAATCATAAAAACCTAGTCAGCTCAAGAGGAGCTTGAGCTTGTATCTGAATTGCTTCGACTTGGCAACTCTTGAAACCTGCTTGTGTATGCATAAGCAAGAACTGAAATCCCGATGGCAGCTGAAGCTCCAACACAACTCCACAACAACTGCGATTTTCTCTTTTGCCTCTGCTTTCGTCCAACCTCTGAGATAGTTATGCCAAATAAGTTATAAATGCATTCAGTTTAACAGCCAGAGTTGAAATAGTTTGTAAGAACATGTTTCCTCATAACATAAAATCAATAAAAAGCAGCAAGCACAAAACATACCTATGATTTCTTGATTACGCTGTGACATCTCACGATTTACAGCTTCATAGTACTGCAACCTGTCGCGCAAACGCGATATTTCCTGGTCTTTGGATTGAAGGATTGCCTCTGCAGCTAGTTCAGCCTCAACCCGTGCTTCCGCTTTTCCTAATGCATTCGCCACATATCTACAGACTCCAAGCTTCTGAGAAAGTTCCTCCATAAAGCCATCTTCTTCTTCCAGTTGAACACCCCCGCTTGAATTAGAAATCATTGGCAACTTAATGCCAAATTCAGATAACAAATCACTAATCTTCTGCCATTGCAAACGAATCGAATCAAGAGCATCCTCTGCATCTTTGCGCTTTTCAATCTCCTCAAGGAGACACAGTCTTAGGGAGCGCAACTGGGATTCAAGATTTCGACTGAATGCTGCATTTGAAACTGATCCCGGAGATCCCGAGCTGAAATCTGCGAAGAAATCAAAACAGCACATCACTCACAGAGTCATAGTTCACATTAAGCAACAACAGTATTTTGAAATATAATGAAGAATTGAAGATCAACAGAGCACATAAAAGGTATCAAAAGGCATATTCTTCCTATGCTCCTATAAATCCCCCCCTTTTTACAACTTTTCTCACAACCATTTTTCTTCTCTATTCTCCCCTTCATTAATCACTTCTTCCTTTAGGCCATAAATCTAACAAGACCCCTCATATTCTACCGTCAAAATTAATCTATTTTGTAAAAATAATATTTGATGTAAGAAAGAATTTTAATTCTTTTTAAAAATTGAACCCCAACAAAAAACTAAATGCAGCAAACATGCTATACCTTCAATTGCATCAAAGAATTCCCCGTGGTTAGACGACGAAAAACTCCGGCAATCAAGCTGCTGTGTATTGTCACTCCGAATGCTACCGGAATCAAACTTCGAATCCAGAAACTCCTCCACCTCCTCTTCCTCTCCCTCTTCCTCTTCCTTCTCCTTATGTACCGACGGTTCATTCTCGCCGCCACAGGAAACCGCCTCCGCCGCCTCACCGCCAAACACATCCGTATGACCACCACCGCTCCACCGGTTCCCAAATCCTCCGCCGCTCCCGCCGCCGCGCCGCTTGTGGTTCACCACGTACGGAGACGGTGAGGAAGGGTCGGCCGCCGATTCCGGAATCGGAGCGGGCTCCGGAGTGACATAGAGAGCAGGAGATATGAAAATGTGCTTAGTCCTCTGCGGCGGCGGATTGTTGTTGTAGGAATCTCGAACGCGCGGCTTGACCCAGTTGTCGAGCTCGATAGCTGAAAAGTTGGGCATTGTTTTGGGGGGAGGAAAATGAAAGGGAAAGAATCAGAAAATTAGGGTTTGAATTTGGATCATTGGCGGGGGGATTTGGAAGATGAAGGAATGGTGTGAAGAACACGAAAAGGTGGGGTCCGTTGGGTTTTAGGCGAAGTTTCGTAGGTTTTGGGATTTTTCTTTCTTTCGTTGACCCTGTGTGTGCGCCTGTTTTTAGTTTAAAAAAAATTAATTTGTTAAAAGGGAATGGCATTTGGTATTTGGCTTGTTGAACAAGAGAGGGGTTTCTTGATAATTAAACTACAACACGTGTTAAATGTCGTCAGTGCTCAACTCTTTTTTCAAATAAAATTGTGATTTTCGTTCATTGGTAAAAGAGATTACAAAGTTAGGGAACTTTTCCCATCCAGAAATTAAGCCCGTCCCATTAGTTTTGTCTCATTTATTTTTTCATGATCTCTAAAAATTACCTTTAATCATCAATATTTCTAACTACATATATCATTTCAGAATAAAAAGTTGATATTTAGAAAATAGATGTTAAGATGAATCTAACAATATATCAAATGAATTTTTATCACATACATATAAACTTATATTAATGGTCAATCTACTAAATTTGACTTTAAAAAAGTTAAGTGACCACTAGTTGGATGAAGTATATCTCTAGAATGTTTAGAATATTGAGTTAGATTATGGGCCATAATATTCACATGTCTCTTTATCCAAAACAACTCTGGGTATTGAAGACCAACCACTAGTCTACTTATCTTCTCTATTAGTCTACTTATCTTCTCTATGATCAAACCAAAGTCTGACAAGTCATCCTTGTGATATTTTACCCCATTGATGACCAATTGTGCATCTCAACATATGTGGTTGATCTGTATTCCCCATTGGAGAGACATTAATAGACCTGTTCTGAGCGCAACAGTTTCTGCGTGGTTCACCAATTGTACGCATGGTATAAATTGGGATTCTCCATAAATCCAGTCGCCAATTGGAGAGCTAATTTACCATCCTAAGCAAGTACATTATGCAGATATGGCTGCATCAAAGAAGAGAGCGTTTCCAAATTTCAGCATAGTTGTGCTTGAGTTATATTGCTCTTGGTCTGATGTAAAGTTAGAACCCTTCTTGTCCAATTCTGCGAACACTCTTGTGGCATAGAGGACACATTGTTGAGGATCAAGTTCATGACTCTCCCCATAAAGTAGGGTGTTTCTATGTTGCCATATTTGTGATAATATTATAGCTATCATGGACATTTCATTTTTCTCTAATTCCATGATTAGATCCTGAACCCATAAGCTTGCATTTGGTTGTTGGAATCTATATTTTTTGTGTAAGTCCACTGCGAACCAATGCTGATGTGCTAGAGGACGGTGAAAGATCAGATGTTCGGTGGAGGTATCATCCATAGAGCCTGTGAGGCAATCAAATTCAGCTCGTGCGTGCTTTTGCAATAAGTTTGCCGCTGAAGGTAGATTATTTTTATATAATCTCCATAGGAAGTGTATAATTTTTTGTTGTCTTTAGAGTCCAAATTTTCTTCCAATGTGGAGAGGGTCCTAAACTACTCGTCTCCATGTTTCCTGCATCAACAAAATTCGATGAATTAATACCAACATTATAACATGACTTCACTGTGTATTTATCGTCTACAGTAGGATGCTATATCAATCAAACTCTGTGTTGGGATATTATAGTCCTAGGTAGGGCGAGGATGCCTCCTGGATGAAGATGCTTTTGACAAGCTCAGCGTACCATAGAGTACTATTTCCAGTCATAAGATGACGGACACTTAAATATGTTAGGAATGTTTCTGGAAGTGATGTCGGATGGTGACTCTCTACTCTTGGTAGCCACATGCCATCTTTAATCTCTGTCATTCCGTGTTCCAATTCTTTTCCAAATACCCTTTCATAAGAGCTCTCTTCCCTCTAATATCGATCTCCAGGCAAATGATGGGTCCCAACCTTTTTTGCATCCAGGAACGAGAATGACAGGAAGTATTTGGCCTTTAGAAGTTGGGTACTCCATGGTTGTTTTCCAAGAATTACAGTGTTGAAAACCTTAAGATACTTAAAACCTAAACCTCTCATATTCTTTGGGAAGCACAGTTTTGTCCATGTAGCCCAGTGAATCTTTATTTTCTGAGATGTGCTTCCCCACCAATAGCGGGTGTACATTGCATGGATGTCATCTATAAGTTTGTTTGGTAGCATAAAACATGACATAGTGTAAGTGGGGATAACTTGTAAGACTTATTTAATCAAGACTTATTTTCCTCCTTTAGAAAGTTGTTTCGATTCCAACTCTACACTCTAACCCATATTCTGTTTTTAACTCCCTCCAGAGCTGCCGCTTTAGATCGTCCAAAAGTAGTTGGGAGACTCAAGTACGTTTCATGGGTTAAAGCTTCATTCATATGCAGAATATTGAGAATTTGAGACTTTTCATTGTCATCAGTGTTTGGACTGAACATAATGGATGATTTATCAAAATTTATCTTTTAACCCGATGCCTCCTCATATGTTATTAAGATATCTCTCAAAGCAATGGCTTCCTAGGTGGTTGCTTCCCCAAGAATCAGAGTATCATCTGCAAATAGGAGATGTGATAATATTGGTGCACTTCTAGAAATTTTCAAGCCATGCATCTTTTTTGCTCTTATTCCCTCCTTTATCACTTGGGAAAAGATCTCACTGCAGATGATGAATAGGTAAGGTGACAAGGGATCCCCTTGTCGCAGACCTGTGGTTGGCGTAACTCTTCCAAAGCATTTCCCGTTCATCATGATGGAGAAGTTCACTGTGGATATACATCTCTCAATAAGTTGATAAAATCTGCATTAAATCCAATTTTACTTAATGTCCAAAGTAGAAAAAGGTCATTTGATCCTGTCAAATACTTTGCTCATGTCTAGTTTTATTGATATTATACTTTTTCCCTGGATCTTTTCCTTTTAATGTGATGGTGTGCCTCGTGAGCAATGATAATATTATCTGAAATCAATCGATTTTTCACAAAAGCACTCTAATGATGTGAGATCACTATATCCAAGGACAATTTAAACCTATTAGTTATGCATTTGGAGATGATACAGTAAGTCACATTGCATAAGCTTATAGGTCTAAACTGTGAGATTTGTATTGGCTTCTTCACTTTTGGGATGAGGACAATGGTCGTATAATTTAGTGAGAGCATGGGTTTTCCCTCATTAAGCTATTGGAGTGCCTCCTTAGTAACCTTTGGGCCAACAATATTCCAAAATTGCTGAAAGAAAGATGGGGGAATTCCATCCGGATTCGGTGCTTTTTTTGGTGCCATGGCCTTTAGGGCAGCAAGTATGTCACTCTGAGTGTAAGGCCTTGTAAGGCTTTTGTTCATGGCAGGTGTGGTTGTAGCTGGGATTATTTCCTTCAGGTGATCAACAATAATTGGAGACGGATGGGAAGTGTCAAAAAGCGCTTGAAAGTGGGTCGTGATAATTATTTCCATATCCTTTTCCTCAGTGCACCATCTACCTTGATTGTCTTTAAGTCCATGGATGGTATTCTTTTGTAACTGTTTATTTGCAAAAGAATGGAAAAAAACCAGTGTTTCGATCACCCTTTTCCAGCCAATGTTGCTTAGCTCTCTGCTTCCATCTAGCTTCTTCCATGTCAAGATGTTTTTCTAGCTTTAACTTTAGCTCCGTCATTTCAACTTGTACTTTTGATGTGATGACTTTTTTTTGCAGCTGTTGCAGTTTGTCTGTGAGCTGATCTTGGACTTTTTATGCTGATTATGAAATTTCGATTTAGCCATGATAATATCCCACTCAAACGTTCCTTTATTGTTGTTGGTAGATCTGGTGTTGCACTATTCCAATAATCTTAGACCATATTCTTGCATTGGGGAGATTGAATCCAGTAGTTCTCAAAACAGAAAGGCCTATGACTTGGCATATGTTAAGACCCTCGTGGTTGACCCTTTAATTTGAGTAAGATTGGAACATGATCAGATAAATGGCTGTAGAGATGCTTGATGGTGCTTTTGGGAATGTGTTTACCCAACTTAAGTTTGCAACAACTCTATCTAAACGTGCTTGAACAGTTTGCGAGTCTTTCTAGTTCCTAGACCAAGTAAATTTATATCCCTCGTAGCCTATATATGCCAAATAACAATTGTCAGTGCTCAACTCTTTGGTTGCATTTTATTTGGGTGTTGCTAAATAACGTTATGTATTTTACTAGTTTACGTCCTAATACCGTAATGTGTATATATGTATGTATAATACTGAATTTAAATCTAATAAAACAAAAATCCATCCTTACTAGCATTATCATCGCCCCATCACCTCCACCCACCAGAAATCTCTCTCATTTCCCCGCGCCGCCGAAAACCTCTCTCCCTCCCCAGCCCAATCCTTCCCGCCCCCAACCCAATCCTTCTTTTCCCCAACCCAACCCTACCGAAAAACCCTCCCCACCTTTGTCCCCAATCTAAGCCCGCACAAAAACAAATCTCTCTCCTATCCCCTGCCCAGTCATTCCCACCCCCACCCCAGTCATTCCCACCCCCACCCCAGTCCTTATCGCTGGTTGGTCTCTGCAAACGCCGCTCTCCCAGTGGTTTGCATTGGGTCGTTATCTGATTCTCGTCTCTCCAGAGGTGGTTCTCGTTGATGGCTCTCGAGCCGTGAAACAAGAGCCACAGTCGCATATTGGAAACTAGGAGCGTCATTCGGAAACACAAGCCACGAATCTCAATTTAAAATGAAATCCACAAATGTCAGTGAATGCGATGTCTGAAAATGCGACCCACGCTAGACACGCGTTGGAAAGCTGGAAATACGAACCATGTCGAAGAGCCAACGAACGAGACCAGCAACAAAGAACCGGCGAGATTGACCAACGCGGAGAACCGGCGACCTCGAACCCTCGAACCCACGACAGAGAACCAAGGCAGAGCGGAGATCCGGTAAGTTCAAACCCAGGTGAAAATCCCATCATTGGAAAAGTTATCGGGAATAGCCAATCTCCGCCCGTCAATCGGCATGAAACCGGCTAAAAATTATTTAAAGACCAAAAATTGTTTATTTAACTAATACTCCCTTCGTCCCAGGGAAATTGGCTCATTTACTTTTCTACTGTCTTCAATAATCATGTTTGACCAACAATATCTCTAGCTACACACAATAATTTTGCATAAAAAATTGATATTTATAAAATAGATGTTAAGATGAATCTAACAATATCTCACATTATAATTTTATTTTATATATATTAATATATAATTAGGGTCAAAGTTTGCAAATTTTGACTTGGAAAAAGTAAATGAGTCATTTTCTCTGGGACGGAGTGAGTATTAATTATATTATTTTTTTACTCTTTAAAATTAATTCAAAATACATACTCCCTCTGTCTCAGCTCAAATTGCACAGAATATTTTTCATGCTAATCAACAAACTTGTCTAAACGTTAATATGTTTAACTACGTAATTATACGGCAAACAAAAAGTTGCTTTTGATAAACTGTTTGTTATGGCGAATCCAACAATATCACATACGATAATATTATTGCTAATATATCTACTCAAATATGTAGTCAAAGTTTGATAGAGAATAGTACCAAATAGTATGTGTGCATTTTGAGCTGGGACGGAGGGAGTATAATATTTTAAAAGTACAAATACATAGCGTGTTTTAGTATAATATAGGGCATGATATAGCATTTCAGTTTTATTTTGGGCATGTGGGAGAATGTCAGAAGAAACGGTTTGGGCTTTTGGAAGAAGTATGAGTAAATTTATAAAAACTGTATTGGTGTAATGAAACTTGGATATCGATATGATTCGCGTTAACATACGTTTTCCTTAAAGAGTAATTTGACTCGGTTACTGCCTTAGGTTACACGAATTCTCCCATGGGATAAAATAATTGAATGCCCTCTTGATCTAGGCTTGAAACCAGAGAAAGGTTTTGAGTGTTTTTTGGTTACTAAGTAATCTGAGAAAATTTTAAAAATTTTCACTTATTCTTCTATGCATACATGCACATGTTTATATAGGAGATGTCCCAAGAAGATGCTACCCTTCGTGGAATTTGTGGGTTATAGACCACCACGCTTACGATGCACCATTCTGATACAATTCTAATACAATACATCTTTCCACATGAATGATTACATTTTCCACAGTCAATCTACCGTGGTTATCATAAATGAATTCTGAAAAAACGCATCTCTCCACATAAATAATTACATTTTTCACATCCAATATACCGTAGTTACTAGAAATGAATTATGAAACAATGCATTTTTCCACACTAGAATACATGTTAATCATCAAAATTCTAACCAACATAAGTTAATACTTATCCCAAAACAGTAAACTCATATAAAGTTTATACAAGTGTGCACTCCGCACCACCAAACTTGTTTTAACATCCTGAGCTCACAACTACTTGAATCCAATGATACTTAAATAGTTTGTGTTTCTTAAAATACCAACAGGGAAATATACCAATATAACCCTACATAATTATGAAAGTGTCAATATAACCCTTTCATAATTGAAAGTAAAAAAACAATCATATATGGTTAATCAAAGTACCAATATAACTTTTTGGAGGACATTCTGGCATTAACTTTGTGTTTCAAGTCGTTGACACCCCCCTCCCGAAATGAAAAAAACTGCTATCGAACAAACCGATGGACCACCGCCGTACCGAAGCCGAACCACCGATGCGCTAGCCCCACCGTAACAGATAAGGTTATATCAGCACATTATGAAAACTGATAGGACTATATCAGCACATTCTTAAAACTTATAGGGCTATATAAGCACATTCGTAAAAAGTGTAAGGTTATATTTGCGTATATTGTAAAAGAAAAGTGTATGATAAGACACTCGGCTGGCCTTAACGGCCGACCACAACACTATATACACCATTATCACATCATAACAAGTTAACAACATCATATACACCATAAAATTTGACATCATAACACCCTCATTCATATTAAACTCCATTATCACATATCCTAGCCTCATTTCAACACCACCAAGATCAAAAACCCTAGGTCAAAGAACACAGTAAAATAACAACTACACACAACACTAAAAGTCATCCAATCACCATTCCGGACTAAAGACAACAAGACAAACAAAATATCGTCAAAACTCCTATATTATATACCATATATACTGCTATCTCTATTCATATGACAAGAAGCAAACGTAAAGATATTTTATACTTTTAACCCTAACTGTAGGCTGAAAGTGCCAGTATAATTCTGCAAAACCAGAAAGTGTTAAAATAACCCTAACTTTATGATAAAATGTGCAGTTATAATCTTTTGATCTATTTCCGGCGTTGACTGAAGGAATTGGTCGTTGACCAACACTAAAGTGACAAAAATACCCTTACCCCCATAAGTTGAATTCCCATTTTACCCCTTTTCTTCTTCTTCAAAATCCACATACCACAACTGCACGCCACCACCCGCAACTTCTCTCCACCACCATCTTCGGACACCTTGTTTAGCGCACAACCTGCAGCCTAAGAACACACAGTAAAAACAGAGCAGTGGAAATGAATCCACAAACCCCAGAAACAGAGTTAAGAAGGCACACACAGTAAAACAAAGCATCGAAATTGAATCCACAAACCCCCAAAACAGAGTCAAGAAGGCGGTTTCAGGAAGAATTCTAGACGTTTAGCTGTAGAAGTAACAAAGCGAGAGTCCCAAAACGAGAATGTAATAAAGAGGTGGTGCAGCGACTCCACCGTTGAGGCGGCAACTCGGCCCGACCCGAGCACCTCGAAGAGCCACTGGATGAAGGAGCCAACATATAGAGAAGAAAAGAAGAAAAGATGTGCTGAAGAAGAAAGAAGAATGTTTTTCCTTTTTTTAATTCAGGGGTAAAATCACCATTTCCTTAAAAATCCGACCAAATCTCTCGTTGATAATTGAAGTCAATGGCTCCTGGGTTAAATTAGCATATACATCATAAAGTTAGAATTATTTTAACACTTTTTTTCATTTTGTATGGTTATGTTGACACTTTCAATCTAAAGTTGAGGTTATTTTAGCACTCACAGAATCAAACTCAATATCGCATTAATCTAGTGAATTAAGGGAAAATTTCGGATGAAAATACCATTATTCTTGTGCATTAATTTGAATTAAGGGAAATTTAATGCACTAGATTAATGGAGAATTAACGGCTCGAGAAGTCATTCTTTTGAATTGCAAAGAATTTAAGGGTTGAATGGGAAAAGACATTTTATGCCCCTCAAATGTTAGCAAAAGTTAAATTTAATAGTTTGACTAGATTGAAGTGGTACGACTAAACACGTCTGTTAGTTCAGGGATCATTACTGTTCAAGAAAATAGAGGGTAAAAGGTGAACGATGACAATAGTTTAAGGTCAGAAGTCGTTGCCCTAGATCTTATATTTATATAAAATTTATGGTCAAACTTGCCTTTGTGGAAAAATTTAGAAATGGAGGGAGTTGTAATTTCTAAAATTGGTTTGAGGTTACCATATTATTATCAGATCTAACAAAAATATATATTTATAGAGTGTAGATCACCTGGCAATTACACCAATCATAATAAAATTCGTTCGTGTAATTTTTAAGAATAAATTACATTTTAACATATAATTTTAAAAGATTTTAAAATTATGAAAATGTCATTGCAATAAATTAAAACAAACATCATATTACTCCAGTAACTATATTAATTATAAATGATCTCACCTATCTATTAGATGGTATTATATCTTAAAACTCACTTCAAAATAAATTCTAAATTCAAATTCAAATTCAAATTCAAATTCAAATTCAAATTCAAATTCAAATTCAAATTCAAATTCAAATTCAAAGTCCAAACTCGAAACTTACAAACATTTGTCACTACATCTAGAAAAGGAGGAATGTTTGACCTTTTCTTTTAGTTGTTGAAAAATATTTTTAATCTTCCTTTACAAAAATCAACATGGCGGAGGAAAAGACCCTGTAGCAAGTCAGACACCAAACCCGCGTTAGATGTTCCATCGTCCAAGTCTTTCGGTTCATCGAATGCTCCGAATCAATGCATCGAATAACAAGTATTTGTTTGACTAAATATTCATTCCAATTTTTTTCAAAATAAAAATAAGGAAAAGTACCTTTTTAACCCTACATAATTGATATGAGTGTCAATATAAGCTATCAACATTCGAAAATGTTAATATAACCCTAGATAGTTAGTGAAAGTGTCAATATATAATTTTTTTTCGGTAACTTTTGGTCAGAATTCCGTGTAATGACTATTTTACTCCTCTAAAATTCTTTTAAAAATTATGAAATGGTTGTAATGCCCTTAACCCGAATATTTCTCCTTTCCCTCTCTTCTCCACCATTGCTCCTCTTCAACGGTGCCATTCTTCTCCGTTACAATGTCATTTCCTCCGCCATTTTATTTTATTCCCTCCGCCGGCTAGGCTAGGGTCTCGTTGCATCGCGATTGGCATCGGGTGACATCGCGATTGGCATAGGGTGGTGATTGGCGTCGCAATTCGCTTCGGGTGGTGTTGCGGTGGGTGGCGGGGCTGGGTGGAGCTCGGTGGCGGGGCTAAAGGTGGAGATCAGGGCTGGCTGGCTGGCTGGAGGGGTGGGGCTGGTGGTGGCGATAGAGGCTGGTGGCGACAGGGGCTGGTGGTGGCGGGGTTGGTTAGAGGGGGTGGCGGAGGGTGAAATGTATTGGTGGTGGCGGCGAGGTGGAAGGTGGTGGTGGTGGTCTGAGGGTAAAGTTGTCCTAACACGTATATGTTTTAGGTTAAAGGACATTTTAGTCATTTTATGTGTGTTCAATGTCGGCCAACGCCGGAAATAGTGTGTTAGGATTATATTGTCACTTATGTTAACTAGTTATGGTTGTTTTATTGAGCATTATTTTAACACTTACTCAAATAGGTAGGATTATATTGGTATATATCCCATAAAAATATTCATTCCTCTCTATTTATTTTTTATTTATATCACAGCAAACTATAAAGCATCCCTGGTCATACTTAAATTTTAAAGAGGAGTTCTCTTGAATATCATTAAGTTATACACATATCACTCTATTTTTTCACCTATGCATTACATGTGTTAAATTACATACTCCTTCCTTCCGTCTCAAACTAAACTTCTCAAAAAAAAATCACGGTCTTCAAAAAACATATTTGACCGCTAATATGTTTAACTACCTATAATAACGGCAAATAAAAATTTGATATTTGAAAACTACTTACTACGAAAAATCCAACAATATTACATACGATAATATTATTGTTTTTATATCTATTCAAATATGTGATCAAAGTTTGACAGTGGTGACTGTTAAATAATAAGTGTGTAACTTAGTCCGTGACAGAGGGAGTACTAAAATTAAAATTTTAAAGATGTATCTTTTATATTTTTTATGTTTTCACATTCAAATACACATTATTATTTATTTGAACTTATAAAATATAATTTTTAATTCTAAAACAAAATTACAACTTTTAAATAAAAAGTTAGGACACATATCCATAAGCTCGTGAATATTGGATATGTATTCTTTCCTGAAACTTTACGGGAGAGTAAATTTTTGGACTCAATTGATTGCATTTCAAATTTATTTGATTTGATTTGATATTTGAGAATCTTGATTGGATTTAGGGATAAAGAGGTTGTGAGGGACAAGAGGGCGGTGCTAGCGGGTGGCTTTAGGAAGAATGGAGCCGCAGAATGTGGTGGCCGGTGGTGACGAGCAGCAGTGGTATGTGGATTTTCAAAACGGTTTGGACATTTCACTTGAATGAAAACTTTACCTCGTTTTCTCTTTTTGTAGTTTGGAGTTTGACCAAGGGAATAGCCACTATGACTTAGCACGATCAATGATTTGTTAACTATATAGGGGCTGACATCCAATTTCAAGTTGCACACTTTAATTTTGAACTGTTGAATTGAAAAATCTTTAAATCTTGATATCTTTCATTAAAAGATGATTAAAATTTATGAAAAGTCAACATTTGAAAAAAAATAAAGTCTTGTATAAGACCGTTTCACAGTGAAACCAATGATTTAATTGCAAATGGGATTTCAAATTGAAGTTTTAAAAGTTTAGGGGATGGATGTGAAATTTTGTTAATTTACATTTAAATTCAGGTATAAATATCAATCTTTCCTCATTATCCTCTCATCTCTCTTCTCCTTTCCTCTCTCCCCTCTCCCGCGCAAACCTTCTTCTTCTCTCTTCTCTCTATTTCTCTTCCATCTTCCTTCAATTCGAGCTCCTTTTCTTCCAATTAACCGCACATTCTCTCCATTTTTCTTCCTCCTTTCTTTCGCGCAGAGGTTCATTGAGATTTTTGGACTTTTCTGGTGAATTTTCTGGCAAATTTTCCGGTATAGCTTTGGTTTTTGGCGACCGAACACAATTCGAGCTTCATTTTGTGTTTATATTCGAAGGTAATGTCTTTGCTCAGATTTTTTTTATGCATATTTTGTTGTTTTTTCGATTTTTATTTACTTTCTTTGGTTCATGTGATATTCTAAGATTTGTGTAGGTTATAGTGAGTAATATTTAGGGATTTGTCCTTTTTTGTGTGTTTTGTGAGTTGTTCTTACGGATTTGTACTAATATTTGTGTTGTTATTGTTTGTTAGATGTCTAAGAAGACTTGCCTCACTGTTGCTGCAATCAAGAAGGAAGGGGGCTTCGTAAGTTTTCTTAATTTTTAGCAATGATATTTTAAATACAATTATTGATGTTTCTCGTTTTAAACTTGATGTTTCATGTTTTAGTCTTTAAGTATGGTTATCTGTGTTGGTGTGATGTTTTAATTTCAGCGTTTGATGCTTGTGGTGTTTTCATGCTTAAGTGTGCAATTATGTTCAACTTTGATTGTATGTGATATCTTAGGGTTTTGTTACAATTTGTGCTAATTTTTGTGTTGGTTTTGCTGTTTCTTAGATGTCTAAGAATGTTTGTCCACTGTTGCTGTAATTGAGAAGGAAAGAGGATCTGTAAATTTTTGTTATTTTTCAGATGTGATGTTTGAAATACTGTTGTTGATGTTTCAGGTTTTATGTTTGGTGTTTCATGCTTAGGTTCTAAGTACTGTTATCTGTGTTGGTGTGATGTTTTAATTTCAGTATTTAATGCTTGTAGCATTTTAAGTGTGCAATTGATGTTCAGTTTTGTTGTTTTTATTATGTGTGATATCTTAGGGTTTTGTTACGATTTATGCTAATTTTGGTGTTGTTTTTGCTGTTTCTTATATGTCTAAGAATGCTTGTCCAATGTTGCTGCAATCGATAAGGAAATAGGATCTGTAAATTTTTGTTATTTTGCAGATTTGATGTTTTAAATACTATTGTTGATGTTTTAAATACTGTATTTGATGTTTATAGTTGTCATTCATGTTATGTGTACTATTGTGAAATTTTAATTTCATATATTGATGGTTTTTATTACTGTATGTGATGTTTTAATTTCACTGTTTGATGGTTGTGATGTTTTCATGCTTAAGTGTGTACTTAATGTGCAATTTTGATTGTGAGTGATATCTTACGGTGTTGTTACTATTTGTGGTAATTTTTATGTTGTTGTTGTTGTCGTTTCTTAGATGTTTAAGAATACTTGCCCATTGTTGCTGCAAATGATAATAAAGTAGGAACTGTAAGTTTTCTTTTTTTAACTGTGATGTTTTAGATACCGTTGTTGATGTTTTAGTTTTTATCTTTGAACTTTCATGTTTAATCTTTTAAGTATTGTTATGTGTGTTGGTGTAACGTTATAATTTCAGTGTTTGATACTTGTGGTGTTTTCATATTTAAGTATGCAACTGATGTTCAGTTTTGTTCTTTTGATATTTTAGTGTGTACTGTTGGATATTTTTAAATTTTGATATTGATGTTTTAAATACCGTATTTGATGTTTCTCAATGTAGTTTCCAGTGATGTTATGTGTGTTATTGTGATGTTTTAATTTCAGATATTGATGTTTTTAATAATGTATGTGATGTTTTATGTTTATTTCACAGTAATACTTTCCAAGTCAGAATTCTACGATGTCATTGATGATATAATAAAAAATGTTACGAGGAATCATGCTCCTGAGATGTTCCCTTGAACAGAGGACCGGGGCCGGCCTTTGATCTTGGATTTGAGCCATCCTCTTTAAAACCAGCAGGAGAAAGTCTGTGAATAAGCGAGCAACAAAGGGAAATAAGTTGGGGGAGGGGGGAATAGAATTTGATTGCTTGGGATATATTTTTTGACAGTGATGTTTTAGAAAATTTGGTTTGTTTGTTAGAGTTGAGACATTGGATTGTTTGATATTTTTGATATTTTTGAATTTTTTAAGTTTTTATGTTAGTGATGTTTTAGGGCATTTGAATCATTTTGTAATGAATGATTTTTAACAAGTTATTTCAAATGCAACAATAGTGGAATGTATAAGGGCAGTGGATATGATTATCTTGTTTAAAACAACATCTTCATCAGTATTTTTGTAAAACATCAAACAAAAAAATTGATGTTTTAGGTTGCTTTGAAATTTTCAATTTTTATGTTAGTGGTTTTTGGGGAATTTGAACATTTTTGTACAGAATGATGTTTAATGATTTGAGTTATGACAGTTGACATTTTTATACGCTAATTTTATATGTATTTGTAGTGTCATGATGATTCAATGAATCTCTTCGATTTTGAGTTGTCAGTGTATGATGTTTTATGTCTTGTTCATCTGTAATATATATAAAGTGATACATATCATTTTACATCTATAAATTATCATGTAAAAAAATAATAAGATAAATGGATCGAAGTGGAACGTCAAAATAGTTTTTTATCTTCAAATGCTACAGTAGTAGAATGTTTATTTTCAACACTAATTGGAGATATTTTTATTTTTAATTGATGTGTTAGATTTTATGCATGTCGTTCTAAAATTGATATTGATGTTTCTTATTTATAAATATTTAGAATTTTATTTGATGTATTCTTCATGTTTTAGTAGTGTGAATTGATCTTTTATATTTTTATATTGATGTTCAACTATTTTAATATTGATGTTTTAATATTTTTAGTAATTCTATTTGATGTTTGAATATTTTTATTTAGTATGTATAGTGTTTATTATTATTTTATTTGATATAAAATGATTTAATTTGAATATTTAGAACTTTTATTTGATATTATTTACTTTTAATTATTTTATTAGTTGGATGTGATTTCAACCCAAATTTACTTTTAAATCAAAATATGTATCAGCCCAATAAAAACTCATGTTTTCAACCCAAATTTTACCTGACCCGTTCACCTGAATACGAGTAATCCTCCCATTGCAACCCTAATGATCGATCGGAATTGTGCCGCTGAAATCATCCGCCGCCTTCTCGAACCTCCCCTTTCTCACTTGAATCTTCTCGCACCCTCCATCTAGCCCTATCTTCTCAGATTCAGTCGCCGGATTTGAGGAGAAATCAAACCTTGACGAGTGGAATGAAGTGCTCAAGCAAATCATCTTCCCTCATTTAAGATCCAACTCTACAACTCCGCATGCTCTACGCCGCCGACATAGGGCACGAATACCCCCAGCTCCTCTGCCATGGAGAGCAGCACCTCGTCGTCGTCAAGGTTTTTGTATGAGATTGGGATATATTGTATGTGAGTGGGCTATTATTAAAACACCTATTTACACAAAAACTAAGATTTAACCATTAAACACTAAAACAAGCATATCGGTTTTGAATCTATATGCTCAATATATCTATTTACACGAAACTAAGATATTAACACTTAAACAAGTATTTTCGAAAACCGTGAAAATTTATGTTCTGAATTTATTACTGCTTCGAAACAAGCGTTTTGTAGGCCTCGGTAACTGCTTCACTAGAAGAATACTTCTGCACTCCTAAAACTGCATTCATACAAAAATGACAAAAATCCACGTGAATTCAAAACAGTGTCGTAATAGTGCATAATTGAGTGAATTGATAATCAAAATTACCGTCCTAGTGAGGAGGAAAAGTGTGAGAAGTGACGATGAGTTGGAAGAAGAGCGCAGTGGCGAACATTAGTAGAAGAACGGCGTACGCTTTCAGAACTGAAACGACCGACGGTGAGGTCGCCGGAGAACTCATCGGCGCCGGCCGTGCAGGCCTTGATGTTGACTCCACATTTGACTCAATATTTGACTCAATATTTGACTCTCTATTTTCTCAGTCATTTGTGTTTGGACTCTCTGTTCTCGCTGAGAAATGAAATCAGCTCCTTCCATGTTCTCTCCTCGGCCAGTGCACGGCGATGGTGAAGAGCTGCCGGATCGAGTTGAGCTAGATTTGGATTTCATCGTTCTTTAATTCTTCAATCGGAACCATCACAGAGACTATCGATGGTGACGGTGGAAAGGCGAGGATGAGAGGCGGCGATGACGGAGAGGCCAGGAGCCGACGACGGAGCAAGCAAGAAGAAGGAGATCAATCTGTTATGTGATTAATTTCTGCTATTTGCTGTTTGGTCCCCACAATTTTTGCGTCTTTTATTAATTACCCCGAGTGTGAAATATTTTGAATTCTGCCTCCAAATTTGATTTGCTCTTTTGCTATTTTCTCTATAGTCTTTGGTCTCACCATGAGACGGTCTCGCAGGAGACATACTCCTTTATAAAATGGGATAAATACATTTATAACCCTGATTTTAGGTTGAAAGTGCCAATATAACCGTACAATCTCAGAAAATATCAATTTAACCCTAACTAATTAGGGTATGTGTCAATCTAACCCTAACTTTCGAAAAATTTATGCCGGTATAACCAAACTCTATGATTCCAACATTGACTCATAAATTCCGGAGATGACAGAAAATGAAAAGACAAAAATACCATTTCTTAATCTTCTCCGAAGCTTTCTGATTTTAAGTTTTGAATCCGTTGTGGAAAAGGGTGTCTTGTTCAGGCCAGGGATCCAAAATCTCGCAAGTTGATAAAGCTATGGATGTTGTTGCTTCTTTTTCCAAACTTAAGTTGCATTAGTCCATGAACTTGTTGTGCCCATTTTGGGCTACATCGAATCTTCAGATTGACTACAACATCATGATAGAATTACAACTACTACCTTTTCACAAACTCTCCTCCTAATTTACATTCTAAGAAACAGTGTCTCTAGTTTTGCATAATCCTTCGTCGTCGAAAACCAAAGCGTTGAGGACTCTGAACGCACACTCCCATTTCTCGCCAATCGCCGTTGGAAACCACCACTTCCACCACCACCAGCCACCACCTCCCCCACCATCTCTGCCAACCACCACCAGGATCCACCTCCGCCACCATCTTCGCCTTATCTTTACTCAGACCCCAGCGCCGCTCAGTCAAGCACTGGAAATCCGCCACCCTCTCTCCTCCCCTTCCCTCCCCTCTATCGCCTTTACCCTCCACTCCTAGACTACCGCATGTGGTGGTTCACCACCCCCACCGCTATTCGCTGTCCAACTAAGCTTCACTTCTCCAAATTCAAATCACCGTTCCCGTCGTTGAATTCACCACCACTCCTGATTCAAATTGAAAATCCTAGACCCGATTCAAATAAAATTACTGAAATCAGGGGGGAATATGAGGGAGAAGAGATGGCAGGGAGAGGGTAAAAATGAGGGAGAAAGGAAAGCAAAGATGAGGAAAGATGGTAAGATGAGGAAAGATGAAGAAAAATGGTTGATTCAACGATGAGGGAGAAGGGATGTCGGATGAGGAAAAAGACAAACATAGAGCTTCTTTTTTTTAAAGTCAAGGGAAAATCATCTTCTTACATAATTCCAGCCAAAAACAAGTTGACTGAAAAGTCAAACGAGTCAGGTTATATTGGCACTTTTTGAAATTACAGGGTTATATTGACACTTTCAACCTGACGCCAGGGTTATGAAAATAATTGAAGATCATAGATCTTCTTACTATCAAGCTTCAAAAGTAATTTTGGAAGCTTTGATTCATTATCCATCTGGCTTCAAATTTCAAATTGTGAAACTTTGAATACCAATTACATAAATGCTCTAATTATAGAAATCAAACTTTGATTTGTAAAATCATTGATTGGAACAAATCAAGGAACTATGGAGATTGAAAATCTTCATCATATTCATCAATATATAGAGGCATCTCTTTATAGTTATCTACACCAAACACCAGCACTTAGCCACTTCATTATCAAAAACATGAACCTACCAATCATAGTCATTTTTCGCCTAGACGTTTTAGCATCATTGGTCATGGGAGAGAAACTAGCAAGGATGTATGAGATCCTACGAATCACAGAAAGTGAGAAACAGCTGAGCAACAACAAATAAATCAGTCTCATCTATAAGAATAATATCTACCTTGCGGCAAAGATCTTGACCGTTAAAACTAAAAGGGTTGAGTCGATGATTACCACTGTGAACGGGGTTTGGAAATGTATAGGTGAAGTCAACGACTTCAACATAGGGAGGAATATTGCAACCTTTCAGTTTTATTCTGATGAAGATAGGAAAAAAATGGTGGGTCTACTCTCCATGGTCCTTCGAGAATTGCTTTATTGTTCCCAAGGAGACTGATGGAATAGAGCAGCATGAAATAACCTTCACTCATTGCCCTTTCTGGATTCATGTTAACTTAGTTTCACCGGCCCTCACCGACATCAACATGGCTACTATCATAGGGAATGATTTGGGAGAATTTGTCAAAGCGACACGAAACAAAATGGGTATCTGTATGGGAGCAGATTTAATTATTAGAGTGCTTCTTCCTGTGGATGAATCCATCCCCAGGATTCATGATTTTGTTGATGAACAAAGTGGTAAAACTTTTAAGTTTTATTTACAATATGAATGCTTACTCCATTTATGTGAATTGTGTGGCCTCATGAACCATACAAAAATAGAATGTCCCTCGAAGAACACTCCTTGCAGGGATAATCCTTTGCCAATGGAGTGGGTTCCAAAGCTGATTAGATTTGAAAATGATACACCAATTCCGCACCCAGGCCCAGGAGTGATGCACCAGTGTCGCCTGTAAGGAAAAAAAGAAGCTGAAGCAGAAGTTGCGAGTTTGGAACAGGAGAAAAATAATTCTCAGCAAATAGTTAAACAAACTAAAACTGAAACTGAGACGGGGAAAACAATCCATTGCTAGAAACCGAAATTCGTAACCAGCAAGTGGAGGAGATTACAGGGATATTCAATCCAGGCGGTGCTGCTGTTGAAAAAGGCAAGCAGAAGATGGTGCCGAAAATGGTCATATTACTGTTAATAGCCCCATCAATCAAGCCTCAACAAACACAAATTTACAGCCCAATTTTCAGGGTAGTAAAAAGGCTCTGATAAGCATTTTCAACAAAAAATCAAAATCCTACAATCACGTTTGACAAATTAATGGGCCGATATTCTCTCCAACGTGTTTCAATTTGTCAGCTATTAATTGTCTGGGGCTAACGCCGGGTAGGGAGTTGAATTTATCAAACATGTTCTCTCCGACAACAATGTCGAGCGGTGCGGCCTGTAAAGAACAACAACCTCTTATAGCAAAAACTCTAACTCAGACAAACCAACTGAATTTCATGGGCAGGGATGATGGATATTCAGCAGATTTGGAAGTTCATCATAAACGGTTATGTTAGTTATGGTTTTGTTAGTTAGATCAGTTTTTTCTCTTCAAGATTAGTTGTATAGTTAGTAGTTTTCTGCTTGTTAGTTAACTGTATTTCATACCTCTATATATGGGAGGTTATAAACTGATTTGCTAACTTAATCAAATACAGAAATCTTTTCACCCATTTACACCTTTTATTGTGTGTTCTTCAGCTTTCAGTTTTCAGTTTTCCATTTTGTTTTCCAAATCAGTGTTTGCACTGATTTGTTCAAATAAGTGCATGATAAGTTCATCTTCAGGTGCATGACCATAATATCCTGAGACTTCAACCACCTTAAGGTGTTCCGGTTTCAGGGGGCGCTTGATTCTTTCATACTCTCTTCTTATTCTTGATTGCCTCGCCCAATATAACTGTATATGCAGGTTGGGATATTAGTAAATTTACAAAGATAGCAACTTTCAGTTGGAAAAATATGCAGCATCAAACATAAAAGTTGCTGAAAAAATCATAGGTAACAGAAACATGTAGCACTGATGTATTTATTACCTGCAACACAAACTTGTGCAGATTAGGGCAGGCATTTATGAAGGAAGTGAGTCCAATGAGGCTTCCGTCTTTCAATACGCCAATGTTGATCATCAATATCTTTAGATTAGTTAATTCAGGAACTTCTCCAAAGTTCAAAACACTCTGGTGAATACCCAGAAATAAAAAACAAGTGAGAAACAAAGTATTTAATAATTGTGATCAAGATCAGTACTCAAGTAGTCTCACCTCTAGGTCCCTGGAGTGTAACTTAAGAGTCTCAAGGCGAGAAAGATGGCATAAGAGGCCATCACGTAAGGAAAGAGTGCAGGCTCGTAGAGCATAAATATGTAACTCAGCAAGCATTGGAACGTCTGTAAACTTCATCCGACCTTCATGTTCTAACATTAGTGTCCGAAGCTGCGGACAACTGCTAATCTCTAATGATTTGACAGCTTTACTAGTATACGTTATGTTCAAGCATTTGAGGGATGAACTAGACACAACGAGTCTGGGCAATTTTGCCGTGCCCACTACAGCAAGGCTTTCGAGACAAGGGAATTTCCGTAACAAGTACCGAAAGTCTTTAAGATCCACCCATATTCCTTTCAAAATCAGTTCTTTCAAGGGATTGGCGTCAGTACAGCTATCAAAAAAGTTCCTCCCACTGTATACAGGACTGTAAGTTGCGAAATAGAACCAATCTCTGAAGCCATCAGGGTTTATTGGTGATGCTTCTAAGGTTAGGTGAGCAGAAGAGTCAATAAAGTCAAGATCCAGCCTCTCAGTC
>JAULKM010000008.1:7460289-7473539 GCA_032355605.1 Rubia tinctorum
ACATCATCAAATTCCTGTAACAACTTAGCAAACTGTGGAGAAACATGCGCAGGTATCTCATCACTGGCGAATAGACTCTCTCTAAAATGTAAGATCAAAACATGAGAATGATTCGAGAAAGCACGATTCACGTCCCTTATAGATGCATAAAACGATTTACCAGAATCAATATGAACGCAAATATTTGACCTCCCTCGAAGGTAGTTAGGTTGTGCTCCTGGCCTTTTGATAGGTTAAGTTTTTAAAACCATTCACAAGATACAGATCTTTGAACCGTAGCATCACTTAGTTTTTCTAGGAGCTTTTGATGATACTCTGGTCCGACTACAGTTGTGCCGCTCAACCCAACTCATTAGATAATATTTTTGGGTCAGAATGGCCCAACAAGGTTTTATTATGACTGGGTCAGCCTTGGCCTTTAATACACAATAAACTAGAGTTTCAGTTACAGACAATCATTATTAGAGTTTAGACAGTATAAATATGAAGGTATGTTTTTTTAATTTATTCATTTGTTATTTATTTACTTGAAGATCAAGACTGATTTTGTCATTGGAGAGTTTTCCCCAAAAACACTCAAGAGCTTGTTTTCTTGCAGATCAAGACTAAGGAATCTGGAGCACGATTGGATTGGGTCATAGACGCATCAATTATTATCAAATTTAACAAAAATATATATTTATAGAGTGTCTCCCATTAGATTGTCTAACAATTACACCAATCATAATAAAGTTCGTTCGTGTAATTTTAAGATCGGATTATAATTATTTATATTTTAATACTCCCTCCGTTCCATACTAAACTGCATAGAATTTTTTTCACGTTCTTCAAGAAACATGTTTAACTACGCATAAGAACAGTAAATAAAAAGTCAATTTTTAGAAACTACTTATTACGACGAATACAACAATATCACATATAATATTATTGTTTATATATCTATTCAAATATGTGATCAAAGTTTGACAGTGTTGACGATCAAATAGTAAATGTGCAATTTAATCTGAAATAGACGGATTATATATTTTAAAAGATTTTAAAATTATGAGAATTTCATTGCAATAAATGAAAACAAACATCATATCGCTCCATTAACTATATTAATTATAAATGATGTTACCTAACTATAATATGATATTAATGTAATAGTAATTATTATAGTAGTATATCGTAAAACTCACTTCAAAATAAAATTGAATATCAAATTCAAAGTCCAAAATCGGAACTTACAAACATTCGTCACTACATCTAGAAAAGGAGGAATGTTATCTTTTGACCTTTTCTTTTAGTTGTTGAAAAAGATTTTTAATTTTCCTTTACAAAAATCAACATGGCGGAGGAAAAGACCGTGTAGAAAGTCAGATATAATTCCCGCGTCAGATGTTCCATCGTCCAAGTCTTCGGTTCATCAAATGCCCCAAATTGATGCATCAAATAACAAGTATTTGTTTGACTAAATATTCATTCCTCTTTTCTCAAAATAAAATTAGGAAAAAGTGACTTTATAATCCTACATATTTGATGTAAGTGTTAATATAACCTTTCAGTATTCAAAAATGTCGATATATCCCTATATAGTTAGTGAAAGTACCGATATAACCCTCTCCGACAACTTTTGGTTGGAATTCTGAGTAATGACTATTTTACCCCTCTGGAAAAAAATTAAAAATGTAAAATGGTTATAATGTCCTTCAACGGTGCCATTCTCCTCCGCCATGTTAGTTGATTCTCTCCGCCGGCTGGGCTAGGGTCGTGTCACAATTGGCATGGGTGGCATCGTGATTGGCGTAAGGTAGGGATTGGCGTTGGGCGGCGTCGAGTGGGTTAGGGTGGCATTGCGGTGAGTGACGGGGTTGGGTGGAGCTCGGTGGTAGGGCTAAAGGTGGAGATCATAGTTGGGTTACGTCGCTAGATTTTCGTGGCGGGGGAGTGGGTGTCGAGTGGTAGGGTTGGTGGAGATGGTGGCGATGGGTAGGCTAGGGTTTGGGGGCTGGAAGGGTGGTGGTGGCGATAGGGGCTGGTGGCGGCGGGGCTGGTGGCAGCGGGGCTGGCTGGAGGAGGTAGACTGGTGGTGGCTATAGGGGCTGGTGGCGGAGGGGATGGTTGGAGGGGTGAGGCTAGTGGTGGCAATAGGGGCTGGTGGCGACAGGGGCCAATGGAGGCAGGGTTGGTTGGAGGGGGTAGGTAAGGGTGAAAGGTATTGGTGGTGACGACGGGGTGGCAGGTGGTGGTGAGGGTGCCGAGGGTGGAAGGTGGTGGTGGTTTGAGGGTAAAATTGTCCTAACACTTATAGGTTTTAGGTTAAAGGGCATTTTAATCATTTTATGTGTGTTCAATGTCCTTCAACGCTAGAATTAGTGTATTATGGTTATATTGACACTTATGTTAATTAGTTAGGGTTATTTTTGCACTAAAAATATTAGAGGATTATATTGACACTTAATAAAGTAGGTAGGTTTGTATTGGTAAATATCTCATAAAAATATTGATTCCTCTCTCTTTATTTTTATTTATATCACAGCAAAATTACAAAGCATCTCTGGTCATACTTCTTAAATTTTAAAGAGGAGTTATCCTAATATGTTGCACATCATTAAGTTATGCACAGACCATTGCATTTTCATTTATACATTCAATTAATTAAATTACATACTAAATTTAAATTTTTAAAATTATTTTTTATATTATTTTTTTCACATTCAAATATATATTATTACATGTTTGAACTTATAAAATATAATACTTAATCTTTAAAAAATTTACAACATTTAAGATTAAAAAGTTAGGAGGCCTATGCATAAGGTTATGAATATGTCACACGTAATGAGACTTTACATAGGGGTAAATTTTAGGGGTAAATTTTTGGACTCAATTGATTGCATTTCAAATTTATTTGATTTGATATTAGAGAATCTTGATTGGATTTTGAGCATGTATAGTGGTGATTTTGAGCAATTTAAATTAAAAACTGAAATCAAACCGAAATCGAAAACCCCTCCAGTGGGGGTTTGGAGTGGGCTACATTCACTGAGCCTGCTCCTCCGTCTGAATTAATCAAGCCCACCCCAGATGTGAAATATCTGGCAAATTCATGTGAATGAGGGGCCACAAGAGATGGCCCATGTCCGCATCTTTTTAATTTTTTTCTTTTGACATGATTTGGACACGTGGTCCAATCATATGGTACCACGTGTCCCCACAAAACTATTTTAAAAATCTGAATTTTTAAAAATTGATAAATAAAATCTGTAACTTTAAAAATTGAAAAATTCCTTACAAATTTGATTTATTTTTATATAAAAAATAATTTTGGTTCTTTTTAAAAATAGAAATTACATTCTTTAAAAAATATATGGTTCTTTTAAATTCTGGTTCATAAAATAATTTTTAAAAATTATATTAAATTTGAAAATGAAAATTTGAAAATGAAATTCAATTCCAAAATTACAAGTGTATTATTAAATTTCACATTTTAATTTATTTTGGGCAGACAAATTTATTTAAATGAAATATTAAAGGTAAAATTAATAAGTAGAATCGAGAAAATCAAGTGGGGTCCATGAAGTGGTCTCAAAGTGTTTTCAATCATTGTATGAGTAAAAATAGAGTGGTTTCTTTGTGATTTCAGTTGATGAGGTGGAAGAGAGAGATTGAATATTTAATGAATTGAAACCACAAGAGCGGTTTCAGAGCGGTTTCACCAGTGCACGTGCTTTTAGGAATGAAGATGTTGATGGACAAGAGAGTGGTGCTGGCGGGTGGCTTTAGACCATGTTTATCCGTAACCCAACTCAACTAAAAATTTCAATTAAACATTATATATCTCTCATCCACCAACACAACCTCTCATCCAACTAATTTATTTCTTTTGAAATGTTATCAATAATCCAACCCATACAAAAACTTCAACTCTTTGTATATTATTTTTACCAAATATAAATAGTATATTTAAAAACAATAAATTGTTTACTTGAGAAACAGGAGGTGAAGCATACAATTGATGAGAGTTGGGGAAAACCACTAAGGGGTAGCCCCATGTTTAAATTTTGGAGAAAGTTGATCAAACTACAAGGGTACTTATGGCATCATACTAAAAATATAAGGGGAACAAACGAGAAGCTGGAGAAATGTAGGATGGAACGGACTAAAGCTCAGAGGCTACTGGAGGGACAGAAGATGAATAGAAACAGTATTGAACAGGTGATTGAATGTATAGAGGAAGTTCAGCGGTAGAGTGAGATTGATGAAAAGGTGGCTAAACAGAAATGCAAAGTTGAATGGCTGAGGCTTGGGGATGGGAACAATACTTATTTCCATGCATCATTGAAGGCCAAAAACAAGATGTCAGGGATTATGAAACTAGAGAAAGATAATGGGGTGATTGTCACTGAACAAGAAGATATAGAGGCAGAAATCCAGGGGTTCTATGGTAAACTGGTGGGGCAGGCTACAAATAGAACAAGGAATGTTGATCTGGCAGTCATCGGGAATGGAAATGTTCTAAACAACGAGGGGAGAAGAAGCCTAATTACAGGAGTTACTAAGTAGGAAATCCTAAGGGCTTTGAAGAGTATTGGGAATTCAAAGGCACCTGGATATGATGGATTTACGGTGAAATTCTTTAAAACCTGTTGGAGTACAATCAAGGGAGATATAATGGAAGCTGTGTATGAGTTCTTCAATAAAGGTAAACTCTACAAAGCTGTAAACTGCACCCTAGTTACTCTTATACTGAAACATCCTACGAAAATGAAATTCAAGGATTTTAGGCCAATTTCCTACTGCTCTACCATGTAAAAACTTATCTCTATAATCCTCACTAATTGGCTTGTAGAGTACTAAGTGATCTGGTACAGGAGAGGCAGGCAGCCTTTGTTTCAGGAAGGAGTATCCATGATCACATTTTACTGGCTTATGAATTATTCAGGGAGTACAATAGGAAGAATGGTGAACCTATATGTACAAATCAAACGGACATACAAAAGACTTATGATACGGTTGAATGAGGGGGCTGGAGGAGATTATGAAAGGTATGGGATTACCTGATAAATTCATTAACTAGGTGATGATATGCGTTTCGACTGTATCATATCGTTATGTAGTGGATGGAAAACATTCTAAAGTTATGCAGGCTAGAAGATGGTTAAGACAGGGAGACCCCATCTCCCCGTTATTGTTTGTCATAGTTATGGAACATGTCGAGGTGTGTATAGGATATTGGCAGTGACAAGGGGTTCAAATATTATCAGAGCTGTGAACTGTTGAAGATCATTAATTTGAACTTTGTCGATGATGTTCTGTTAATATCACAGGGAGAGGCCAAATCAATGGAGGTATTGATGGGATCTTATTAGAAGTTTGAAGAATCTACTGGCTTGAAGGTCAGCAAAAGTAAATATATGGTGTACTTTGGTACCGTGGAGGGGAGTCAAAAGGCATCCATTCTCAGTATCACAGGTTTTGAAGAGGAAAGTTTACCATTCAAATATCTGGGGGTGCTATTGGCGAGCAAGAAACTGACAGTGGTTATGTGTCAGCCGTTGATAGAGAAGGTGGTGGATAGGCTGAAACATTGGAGTGGAAGACTATTGACATATGCAGGGAGATTGCAACTTGTCAAGAGTGTGTTATTTTCGGTGCTAACTATTGGATACATGTTTTTCCAATGCCAAAGTCTGTTTTGAAGCATTTTGAAGCGTTGTGCAGGTCATACTTGTGGAGCGATGGTGATGAGATCACAATAAAGGCGCCAATTGCGTGGGAAAAGGTTTGTCAACCAAAAAGCATTGGAGGACTGAATGTTATTGCTTTGCATGAGTGGAATATGACCTTTATGAGCAAATTATTGTGGAATTTGTGCAGAAAATTTGACCGGTTGTGGATCAGATGGATACACGTATATTATGTCAAAGATAAGGAGATGATGACTATGAGATTTCCATCGAGCTGTTCATGGATAATCAAGAGGATGTGTAAGTACAGAAATTTGTTACAGAGCATGGAGGCATGGAGATGTCAGATGCAGTCCAATAAGTTCATTACTCGGAAAGTATATCAGAAGCTCATTCCAAAGAATATAAAGGTAGAATGAGGGAAGCTGTTGTGCGCAAATGTGGCGAGACCGAGGGCAAAATTTACCATGTGGATGAACTTCCATAAGCGCCTACCAACCAAGGATAGATTAAAGAAATCCGGGTTGCAATTGGATAGTAAATGCTTGTTCTGTGATGGGAAGGAAACGTTACAACATATTTTCTTTGAATGCACAAAAATGAAGGAAATGTGGACTGAAGTTCTGAGATGGTTGCAGTTTCATAGAGAACCAAAAAATGGGACGAGGAGATGGAATGGCTTGTATAGAATGGTTAGGGATGAAGATGGAAGACGCAAATCCTGAAAATTGCAGCGGTTGAAGCTCTGTATGGAATTTGGACTTGGAGGAGCGAAATCTGCTTCAAAGGTGAAGGCAGAGATGCTAATGTGCTTAAGAATTTTTTTTGAATTTATAGTGTATAGATGTTGGATGAAATCAAAATTGAAAAAACACCGTGCTAAGCTTATGCTAGAATACGAGTAGAAGAGATATGAGATTTTGTAAGCAGGAGAGATGTACATGATTTGGGGTGTTTGAATGAAAGTTTGAAACGTTCCAAAAAAAAGATATTTAAAATTATTAATTATTAACTAAATCTTGTAATATTTAAAAATAATAATATTTTAAGTTTTGCAATTGATTTTTTAAATAATTAGAAATATAATAAATTAAATCATGAAAATAGTTCATTTGTTTCACTTTAATTTTTTGGAATTATTTTGATCCATGGAAGAAAATAGTAGTCATCTTAATTCTATTGACAAAGGATTAGCACTAATTACAAAAATGGAGAGAGAGTTTTTTTTAAAGTAGGAAGAAGAGAAATATTGAGTTGTTCATTGAAATATGGCAATATTGGTCTCTATTTATAGGGAATGAAAAATGTATTTTATTGCAATTAATTTTATTACAAAAATACTTTTTAAAAAAAAGAAATATGAAATCATATACTGTATGTAGATAAGGAGATAAAAGAATTTGATTTGATTTGATTTGGTATATTTCTCGTCATTGGACTGATGACACTTGGCGAATTACCTTGACTCCCTCCTTTCATTTCCCGGATCACTTTTAACTCCTAAATTCTTTGAGGTTGGACCACACTATTCACATTTTCTTTTCTTTTTACTAGCGGAGTACCATTGTGCGTTGCGCGATATTATTAATTAAAATATTATGCTTAATTTTTATGTACATTTAATTTAAAGTTTAATAATCTAAGTTATGAAGTGAAATAATTAATTTAGTTAGAAATTGTTAAATATTGAATACAACATTTTTATAATATTCATTCAATTTTTTAAAATAGTAATTATTTATATGTTGAGATTCATTTCAAAATTTTATCATAAGTATGTGTATCTCATTGCAATAAATAAAAGTAAATATAAAATGACCTTATTAGTCTCACTAATTATAAAATGTCCTTATCTAACAGTTAGCCGGTCTAAAACAAGATTTTGTGTATATAATAAATAAAGAATATGTATACATATTCTTATCAAAAGTACTCTATCATTGAGAAGAGAAAATTTTAATGAGTAGTTGAGAATAGTGTACTTTTTGTCATAAAAGGAAAGGTGACAATTTTAGAAAAGCATATGAGAATGGTAAGTGTGTCAAACATAGTGAAAAAAAATCATACAAGAAAGCACAAAAAAATGATGCTAAATCAAACATAAAAAACCTTAACCCTCACGAACCCGTAACCTGCTACTAGTACAAACAATGCCCTTGTCCAGTGTCCACGGAATGACCGGAACACGGACTCGACCATGAAAGTTCCTCTCTTCGCTATACAACAGAAGAACAGAATGAAAGGATTGATGTACAGGAATGATGTCACTCTGTTGATACATTTGATCACTTCAGGAGAAATCAATCATTGGAGGTACCAAATTATCATCTTGCGCCTGATTGTTCGGTTGATGGGGTGGCGTGTCCGCTGATGATGGACTATTCTTAGCCACTGAAGGTTCTGTATCCTGCTTTCCACCGGGGTCTTCAGCTCCAGCTGGTACCGGAAGAGGGATTTGGCCGTCTGTAGTTTTCTCAGTTGACTCTGCCGGTGATTCCTGAACATTTGCTTCGGGAGGAACTGGTACGTCTGATTCTGCCAGGGCTGCACCCAACTCAGGAGGAGGTTGGACACTAGACTCTGCTGCAGAAGGGTTACCCGATTGCAATGAAATTGAAACACTGGAATCAGACTTGGGTAAAGCACCAGCAGCTTCGGATGTAGTTGCAGCAGATGATTCTGATTGAGCCGGTGCACTTTGTGCAGTGGCAGCAGATCCTTCTAAAAGCAATGGCTTGTCGGCCTGTTTCTTTGAACCCAGTATTGCTTGAGGCGGTTTACTCTGCCCAGGATTGGGACCATACAGAGATGCCATTCCTGGAGGAAGAATTTCAATTGGAGGTTTCTTGGCTGCATCGGACAGGCTTGTAAACTTTGGTTCCTCGAGTGAAGCCAAAAATGCAGCAGCAGCATCTGTTTTCACGGAAGGAGCGTGTTCCATCTCCTTCTGCAACACCTTGTTCCATTCCTGAACCAAGCTCCTCAACGATGGTCGTCCATGAGCCTAAAAAGATTTAAGGCA
Organism: Rubia tinctorum; assembly: GCA_032355605.1. NCBI lineage: Eukaryota > Viridiplantae > Streptophyta > Magnoliopsida > Gentianales > Rubiaceae > Rubia > Rubia tinctorum. The sequence continues at coordinate 7,468,984 of JAULKM010000008.1, forward strand.
GGTCAACTTCAAGCACGAGATACTAGCCAATTAAGAATTAAATGGATAGAGAGTTATATATACCTGAGCATGCAGTACAGCTTCAGCAAGCATCCCAGTGTCTTTCCATGCTTTCTCCATGAGTGTGTTGTCACCCAAAACTGCACCCGCGAATGCTGCTTCCCGCCCTGAGCCCACTGATACCAGATCATTCACCAAGTTCTGAAGGGGGAAAACGAAGATGATTTAAAAGTCAATGGATGACATTTGCCAGAAAAGACACCTTGATTTTGTTTGTTAGTAGTAAACTTGTAAAAAATTTGATACCTCAGATGATTATAACCTAATTGAATGTTCATGAGGTCTCAATTAAAGGTTACACCACCACCTCCTAATACACATTCTTATCTTTTAACCATGTTAGCTTTAGGGTTCAAGTTTATTTAGCAACTACTTCACTGACCGGTGAATGTTTTAAAATTTAAAGTTGTATCACAATAGATATAGCAGCAAAAAAACATGGAGCAAAAACAGAAGAAAACAGGAAAACCGTACACTTAGCCTTGTCAACTCCCCATGATTTGCAAGACGCAGAGCCAGCCCTCTCAACGCATCACTGTGTAAAGCACCCTTCAAGGACCCAGCAGCAGCTAACCTCTTAAGAGCTTCACGGGCAATTTCCCCTTGTGCAGTTGCGTCTGCAGCATCAATTAAATTCAAAAATTCTTTTGCAAATTTTACTATTCCTTCTACAGCCTCTACAACATCATCTTTCTTCTTAGTTAAGCTCATGAGGTCATTCAAGTCCAACCCAAGAGTTTCTTGCCCTAAATCCCTGCTATTACTCATTGTAAGAAGGCACTGTAGAGCTCTTTTAAGATCATTGCTCTGCATGGCCAGATCAAATTCTAATCTCTTAGATATTCCTGGCAAGTGAAGTGCTTCAGTAGCATAACCCATCCCAAGCATAAATTGTGCAAAATCATCGTGATGTTCTCTACCAAGCCTACTAGCCCACTTCACAGCACTAACTGCATCACCATAGGCAGCAAGGCATCGACACCGAATGCCAGGATGGGAAAGAGATATTGCATGAGAACACATGTACCTATCTATGAGCCAAAGAACACCATCACGAACACCAACAACTGTGAGTGGACCTATGGGTCGCTTTTGTTCAGCTGGAAATCGTGTAACAGCAACTGCAACTCCCCCACCTCCAACAGCAACCTCATTTACTTTCCTTTCTTCAAACTCTCTTAGATATGATGAGTCATCATTCTCAACTTTCGACTGCTTTGGTAAAGATAGAAACGGGGGCACTGATGGAGAGTGCTGAAAAGATGCTAATCGCACAACCTGGAGCATTGGAGGTCTCAGTGTTACCCTCTCTTGCGCATTATTTTGCTGAGCCTCAACAGTAATCAGCGCTAATTCTCCATGCTCAGCAACAGCTCTTGCCTGTGCCTCTCTAAGTCGCATCTCTTCTTTTCGCTTCTTGGTTTCTATGTCAATAGGTGCGATGCCAGCATCAACAAAAACGCACTCTATGGTAGTTGGTGTGACCACAAATAACTGCCTCCGGTGCCACACAGCCCCAGTAGCATGAGGTATTGCTACATCTCCCAAGTATCGGTACTGAGGCCGCAGAGAAGATATCACTATGTGTTGGTGATATGCAAAAGCACAATACTCAACAGTTTGATCCCATGCAGTCCATTCAGGATGAGGGAGAAGATCACCCACAGGCTGGAAAGTTTCCCAGCTGTACAATTGGTAGTTCAAGGGTGCAGCTTCAACTGAAGATCTCCGTGAAGAAAATCCATCATCTATAGAGCTGAAAGAAGAAACTGCAGTGTTGGTGAAGCCTGAAAGGGGCATAGACTGAATTGTAGAAATTGCAGTGGAAGCACCAGGGCTAATCCTCCGCGATGTACGATAGGCAACACCAAGAAGTGCACCCCCATGCAAACCAATCACTGGCTCACTGCGACTACCGACGGACCTCATCAGTATATTTGACGTCCCATCATCCAGAAGAATGCGAACTTGAACACTGGCAGATGAAGCTGCTGAGGCTGCTGCGGCTGCTTGTGCAGCAGCAAGAGCCGCTTCCTTCGCTTTTCGTGATGAACCTTTTGGTATTATTGGCATTCTTGGAGCCACAGCAGACTCCAGCAAAGCAAACCTATCTCGACAAGTGTCCCAAGCCAAAAGCCTTGCACTCCCTGAATCAACAATTGACCAATCCCCAACCTTGTATATAGAGAAGTAAGGAATGTCCGGCCACACGATTCCGACATACCTGCAATTCACGACAGAAATAAATTGATTTTAACAGAAGAATTCCAAATTTTGATGAAAAAACAAAACTAAGTCAATGTTTAAGTATTGGCCAAAAGGAAGACACACGCAAGAATATAATGAAAATCGAGATGAAAAACCGGTGATTTGGGAGATAATAATAACGATAATGGTGGTTAATTCTCTCATCCTCAATTTAATTAACAAATAAACAAAAGTCAAAGTGGACATACTTCCCCGAACTGCTGACAGAAAGAATCGAGTAGGAATCGTGTGGAACAGGTGTGCTAATATGCTTTTTCGTTTGCTTAACATGTAGCTGTTCAGGTGTATCACCCCTGATCCTTCCAGTGTCACTTAAAGATCCATTACTCCCAAGTGATGGATTTGCAGTATTTGATAACTGAAACTGCAGTAGTTTTAACTCCCTCTCAATGACATAGACAGCAGCATGTTCTCGGCTCCCTGGAGGTGTAGGTAAGGGAGCTACAGGTGGAAGAGACCTTGGATCAAATTCACAGACAATTATACCCATATTGGTTCCTGTGGCGACAAGATGAGGCAGCAGAGGATGTGCTACCATGGAGTAGACCTGCATGAGCAATAAGCGCACACAAAAACCGCATTAGCAGTCAATGGACAAAACATTCCCAAACACGAGCTTCCTGCTTCCAGGAACTTTTTTAAAATCATGGTTCAATATGCTTCTCTGTTTGAACGGAGCAATGGAGGTTGCTACTATCAAGCACAGTATTAGAAAGATACCCTTAGCTTCTTATGAGATGCAAGTAGTTGTGGAGGTACTAGCGACGAAAGTTCACATAACGGCCTCGTAAGAGCAGAGTAAGTTGGGTGCTCAATAGCCCTGTAGCAAAAGTCCAAGACAACATCACAATCTACAAGGTAAACATCTGGGATGATAAATGGTTATTTCCCATTTACTGAAGTATGTTTAAGCATGTATGATCTAGATTCTGGAATAAAAAATAAAAAAACAAATAACAGTTGATATAGTAGACGGAAAAAGATGCATACCATATATGAGAATCCTTTACACAGGTCAAGATATCTAGATTCGGAGCTCGAGGGTGGCACCAAGAAGCCACACTATGACAGGCCAATTTTGATACAGGTTTTATCCGGCGCAATTCCTGGAATGGAGTTTACACTAGGTAAAAGAAGCAAAGATATGTAAAAGAATCATGCACCTAGAAAGGAGCCAAATGGAAATAACAGAATTCATAAGAGCACCTTAAAAGAAATCGTATCCCAGATAGCTAAAGTTTTGTCAGCACCAATCGTAATCAGCTGAGGTGGCCCACCAATCACTCGTGAGAGCTCTATGGCAGTAACCCCGCCTTCATGGGACTTCAAAGTGTCAGAAGGAAGAAAATCAACAAGCGATCATCAGTGTATGAAATAGACAAAAAGACCTAGCAAAGGTCCAGCTTTTGTGCATTTTTATTAACAACCTTTTGTTAAATAAAGCCTTCAAGGGACTCAACCAAATTGTAGGCAGAAGAGAAAAAGGTAAGAAAAACCATAGGAGCCGCAGTAATTTTATAAAACAATAACATATAATGCCAAAAGGTCCCAAAAGGTCCAAAACACCAATCACTAATTTCAATTCTCCACTGAAAACAACTCGTATGCTATTGGGAGATACAAGAACAGTAATAGTACACATTCCAATATCTACTCTAGTACAACTTTGAACAGAAAATGCAAGTGACTTAGAGTAATGAAAAATAGCATTAAATTTCAACATGACCTAAAGCAACATACTCAGATTGCTAGAAACAGTTTAAAATGAAACAGTAGAAAGTAGGTGAAGCTGCGAGACTCCAACAGAGAACCCTAACCGGCTAACCCCATCCCCTCCCACATAAAAGGTGCAAGAAAGGTGAGGAGGACAATACTTTTAAGCTCAGCTTTGGTACAAGTTCCCGAGAATCATGTCCATGATCTGCACTCCAGAGGACAAGCAAACCATCGCTACCACCCGAGACCAATAATGCCTGCATCGGCAAAATGTACATGATAACATTAGATAATACAATATAAAATCTCTGTTAAGCAACTTTCCTTAAATCTTTAAAGAAGATATACTAGCTTGAATTATTATTTGTAAACTACATAACAAAAATTCGGCCAAAAGGGGAAAAGGGAACACCTAGACTATGTATCAATAGATCTAAGTTACAAGATAAATTCATAAAATGGAACTACCTCGCCAGTTGCAGCCATGAAAGTCATCAAACAAGAAATTGCCC
>JAULKM010000008.1:7479691-7491281 GCA_032355605.1 Rubia tinctorum
AGCTGAACCAAATAATTGCAGAATCACTGAAACCAACCCAACAGAGCTTGCTTAAGACCATAAATGGCTTTATGCAAGCAACAAACATAATCCGGATGAAACGGGTCCTTGTAACCAACGGGCTGCGCCATATAGACCGGAGTATCGAGGATGCCATTAAGGAAGGCGTTCTTGACATCCAACTGATGAAGAGGCCATGCGTGTATCATAGCAATATGCATAAAACTATGAACTGTGGAGGCCTCAACCACCAGACAAGAAGGTTGATCAAAGTCAAATAAAAAAAAACCCTGCATAACATGTCTAACCTTATGACACTCAACAGTGCCATCTAGACGATACTTCAGATGATAAATCTATTTAGAGCCAACAATGTTGATATCTGATGGGCGTGGAAACAAATTCTAGGTGCCCTGTCCACAAAGAGCTGCTTTCTCATCATCCATTGCAGAAACCCAAGATGGATCCTGAAGAGCAATGCAATAATCTGTGGGCTCAGACTGAGAAAGTAAGCCAGCAGTAAGACCGTGAGCAATGATGTCAGAATAATCTTTACACTGAATAGCCCCAGTTGCCGATCGAGTAGTCATCCAATAAGTGTAAGGCCAAGGTAGAGAGACCGGAGGAGCAGTCACAGCCGGCGAAGGGGCCGGTGAGGTAGCCAAAGAATCGAATGGGCTGGTCAGCGAACTAGGTGAGTTAGCCTATGGCAATATGTTCAAAGCAAGATGCATCGTAGTGGCCACTGGATGGTCTGAATTGGCATATCAGACAGAACAATGTGTTGTAATCAGTGAGGATGATAGCATCAGTGAGCCAGGAGGGCTGGCAACCGAAGTGACAAGCCGAGCAGGATGAGATGCCACCATGGAAGAAGTAGGAATATCAGCTGATGCATCAACCGAATCCAAAAAAAGTAGAGATATTAAGAGAGAACAGAGATCTTGAAGTAGAACCATCGGCATAAGGGAATGAAGTGTTGTCAAACTGAGCATGTCCGGTGACATATATCTTTCCAGGCGTAGGAACCAAACATCGATATCCCTTATACTGGGAGTTGTACCCAATAAAGATACATGGAAAACTGCGAGGAGCAAGTTCGTGAGTTGCATATGGACGAAGATAAGGGCACACACGACAACCAAATACATGGAAGTTCGTGTATATAGGAACCCAACCATTAATAACTTTATATGGCGATCGTCCGCCAAGAACAAAAGTGGGCAGCCAATTTATGGTATAAATGACAGCTGCAAAGGCATGAGGCCAGTGGAAGAGAGAGACATGCGAATGGTATAACATAGACAAGCCCATCTTAGCGATGTGGCAGTGCTTGCATTCAGCCCGACCGTAATGCTCAGGAGTATATGAGAAAGAAATCTGATAGTGAATGCCTTTTTTCTGAAAGTGAGAGCGTAATAGACCATTTACGAACTCAGTCCCCCCGTCACTCTGAAACACCTTAATGGTGGAAGAGAAATGGTTCTCCACAAAAGCCTCAAAATGGCGATAAATATCCCAAAAATTATATTTGTGGCGCAGCGGATAAAACCACTAGAGTTGAGAATGGTCATCAAGGAAAATAGCATAGTAGGAGAAACGATCAGCAGATAAAATAGGAGAGGGGCCCCATGTATCACAATGAACTAGATCAAGTACCCAAGTAGCACGTTTATCATTTGAATGAAAAGATAAACGTTTCCCTTTAGCCTTTTCACACCCATCACAAAGGGTAGGTTTAGGCAAAACCGATGAGACAGATAAGAATCTAGAAGCACATAAACAAAAAATAACGGAATGCGGAACATGAACAAGTCTAGTATGCCAAGTTTCAAAAGAAGCACGCGACTTATTTGATTCCATAGTAGACAATAAAGGAGATGCGGCATAGGCTAAAACATGAAGCCCATTTTCATTATGACCGTGACCCAATGTTTCATCAGTGATTTTATGCCGAATAATAAATGAGCGATTATCAAAGCAGACAACAGAGTTTAAATCTCGAGTTAATTTTTTAATCGAACGCAAATTTTTAGTGACATCAGGTACAATAATCACATCATGAAGAGACATCAGACACAGACTTAGAAATATGAGAATCACCAACATGAGTAATAGGGAGTTTAGAACCATTACCAACAACGATGCTGTGAGAACCATCAGAAGGTGTCACATAATCAATAGCAGCAGGGGGACGATGCCATGTTTTTTGTAGCGCCAGAATCTACAATCCACTTGTAGCCATGTGGCCTAAATTCTGAGATACCGCCAAAAAGGGCTATACTGAAAAGTGGTAAAGTGGCAAGTACTGATATTAATGGAGATAAAAGAGCGCGCAAGGCGCTGGGTGAAGACAAGGGTACTGCCGCGTGAGGTTTAAGCGTACGTGGTTGAACATGTGTGGATGATCTGTCGACGCGTGGATCTCACGCGCCAAAATGTTTACTAAGACTGGGACACCGGGTAAAGACGGTTGACAGAGGACGCCGGACTTCGAACCACTGGAGATGGAGAGGAGAATACCAATTGATCGAGGATGCTGGTTGATGGAGAACGCCGAACTTTGAACCGCCGAAGATGGAGAGGAGAACTCACCGGGATCCTTGCTAAAAAAAGGAAGACGCTGCTTGGAGATTGCCTTCGGAACCGTCACTGAAGAATTGGGTCGGAGAAAAGGAGGGACGGTCCGGAGGAGACGAGGCAAGGGAAGCACCTGGAGAAAATCGACGGAAGCGAGAAGTACCAGACCACTAGGAAAAATGCTGGAGAGAGTGGCAGTAAGCACTGGAGAGTCGCTGGAATTTTGGCCGGAGAAGAGGATCACTAGTCGGAATTGTTTTGAGGAATGGAATAAAAATAAAATAAAATTTCTGGAAAGAAAAGGGAGGGAGGGGAAAATAATTAGGTACCAAGATCAGAATTGCTCTGATACTGTGAAAGAATAATTTTCCGTGAAAGATTTGTTATTGAGAGTAAGAGAATAAATAAACAAAATTACAGAGATGGAATTGTAGTCCAAGAATAAGTTTAGTGTAGCAATTGTTCCTATCCTGATCTAGTTCTCAATCTGACTTATTCTAACACCGGGCGGTTACATGACGTCCCCATCCAAAAGTGTTCCAAAATCCTACTGAACATATTTTGCATACTTGATATAGATCAAGTTACTTGCAAGCTTAACCATAAATAAAGATAAAGTGACATGGTGTTCAAATGTTAATTGGCCTATGCATTTACATCTTACATATGAAAATCTCTTTTGAAAATTATTCACTTTTTTCTCAAAATGTGTTTACTCCAATTTCTATTGCTTATCATCATTGATGTGTCCACATACATAACAACTTTTCATACTAAAATTTCATTTTAAAACATTAATAATTTATATCTATTGTTAAAATCAAAACGGTTGTGAAAATAATAAGTTTAATATTATATCTCCTCATTAATAAAATATTGCATTTGAAACAAAGTGAATGTATTTGGAACAAAAGGTGGTTGTCAAGGTTATATTTTTTTCGTACTAATTGAGTAGTGTACAAATTGAACTAACCACTATTTTCACAACATTCGTGTAATTTATCTGATAAAATTTTACAGCTAACGATGTATGTATCTAGTTTGTATTTTACAAAATTATAGTGTCCAACTCTTAACGACCATATTAAAATGGCACCGATAGAGTAAATGAGCTGAGTGGAGAAACCTGTCGTCACATACTTTTAAAGTCTGTGCTAGCTGTCTGCCATAATAACCTCTTGGTCTCATCGCCATCAACAAACATTATCACTATTTACGAGATTCCCAAATTGATATAGTAGGCTCTTAATTCCATCACCGACAAACATTATCACCATTTATATATTTCCCAAATTGATATAATAGCCTCTTAATCCCATTCACATGTAGAGGCATTATCACTGCCTATATAGTTATCACTTTCTATTTGTTTGAATACCCCTTAGATCCTATTCTCACCGAGAAGTACCATCGCCATGGAAAAATTATCCGCTCTCTGTCCTCCATAATAGCCTCTCGGTCTCATCACCACCTATAAGCACCATCACCATTCCAAACCTCATTGTTTTGTGTGCGATCTAGTAGCCTCCCAATTCCATCACCACCGAGAAACATCAAAATCATTTAGAAAAATCAGAACCTTTCTGTCGTAAACGCATACCCGATTACCAATCCCTCACTACCGTTGCCAAAATAGTCCATAGGTTCATCACCTCCAAAAATTATCATCGCCATCTTGCTCGTTGTCTGTGCATCGTCTCTCAATTCCATCACCGTCGAAAAGTATCTTCGCTGATTTTATCACCGCCAATAAGCATCATTACCAACCCCATCTCGTAACATTCCTTAACTCCAATTTTATACATTATTTTTTTTGTATTCAAAAGAAATTGATCAAATTGAAAACTATACTTAGTTTTAATAGAAAAAATTGAATTTCCCCAATCCTTCATATCCCCTGTTTTTAAATAATTTGATTAGGTGTTTATATAATATTATACTTCTTACATTTGCATGATAAAAAGGAAATTTTTACTTTTTTTTATATATGCAAATAATTGAGGTTTGGGCCTTGAATTTGGGCTTGATGTAATTGGTCCCCTTCTCCTTCTTCCTCTTAGCACCCGGCCACGTTTGGTTCAATTGAACAATCAAAACTCGCGCCCATATTTACCTGATTTACGGATTCGGGTTACCGGGTCTGGAGCTTCTCGTTCACCATAGCCGATACCACTCTTTGCCCTATCCCCTAACCCTAAACCCCCAATTATTCTCCACGAAACTCCGGCGACGGAATTTTTCTCTTCCTCCGGTCCGGCGTGATTCACCTTTCCCTGCCCGCCGTGATCCTTTTGCTGGTAACTGAACTCCGACAACCTCCAATTCCACCTTTTTTTCTCAATGCAATATAAACATGTATCCAATGTGAACATACTAGTGGAATGTCATTAGGGGTGCGTGTTTGTGTATAATTGTGCTGCCATTGTTGCCGGAATATTTCTGCATATGTGCCTGAAGCATGTATTAGGGTTTTGCGAGCTAGAAAAGCGCCATTTTAAAAATTAAACACGTTGAAGTATTACATGTTTGAAAGGATGCAAAGTTTGTTCATTACTTTGATTTGCTACACTATTTGTGTGTGTTTGTGATGGGTGGTTATGATGCCGTGCTTGATTATTTAGTGGCTCCAGATGCTTGTTTGATGCAATGCAGGGCGGTTTCTAGTGCCTTTGGTAATGGTGGTTTTGAAGTGAAGAGAGTTTAGTTTGTTGATTTTTGGCAATGAGCCCAGTGCTGCTTTGATATGAGTAGATTGTCAATAAGGCCGCGTCCGCTTGACTTTCACAAGAAGCTCCCTGTTGTAAAATCTGTAAAGGACTTTGAGGATGATGAGACGCTCACGGGTACTCGTAATGCCCAAATACTCCGCCTGGCCTCAGAGGCCGAGAGTGAGGTACTATTATTTTGTACTTGTGGGAATTAGTAAATGTCCAGCTTGTTGTTACTTGTATTTTTGTCTTTTTGTGTTAATGGCACTCGGTGGACTATATGCTAATAGATAGTATTTACTGCTGACTTGGCACTGAAATTGCAAAAAAAAAGGATTCTAGAAATCAGTAAATGTGCTTCTTGGGAATCTATTAAACCATTTGTATTTTTTATTTCTTCCACCACCGCACCGCTTTCTCCTGCACCCCCTAAAAAAAAGAAAAAATACAAAATAATCAGAAAAGAGTATACTTCAGAGGTTTTCCATCTTCTATCCTAAATGGAAGAAGGCTATGATACTGACAGTTCTGACAGTTCAATTGGTTCTAATTCGGTAAGATCTTAAATTTTGTGATGGGTATCGATTGGGATGATGGCCTTCAGATTTGAAATCTGGATGATCTCTTTTCCTGAGATTTCTCCTTGGTAGTTGGTACATGAATTTATTAATGTAATTGATTTCATAGTTTAACCTTTTGGTTTCCATTTCCCCTATTACTTGCTTTGCATGTATGTAGTCTGTCTTCCATCAAGTGAAGTGAGTGGTAAATTTACATGTATTGGTTATGAATGTTTCTGTGATCGTGAGATTACTACATATCATAATAATTCTTTACCTCTGTGGGATTGGGTGTAATGACTAACTGTTATAGGGGATCTGCTGTGCAGTAATTATCATGAATCAGATACATCAATTTCAGCCATTTACATGAATCCTTTTCTAATTACTTGATTTAATGTTAAAAATTGACAATTTTCAAGAATTTTTGTTATAGAGGAGCTGCTGTGCAGTAATTATCATGGATCAGATCCATCAATTTCAGCAATTTACATGAATCTTTTTCTATTTTTAATGTTAAAAATTGACAATTTTCAAGAATTTTTCTGAGTACTTAATTTTAAGGTAAAAAAAGACAATAATTTTCTGATAAAAGATTATCTCTATTTTACATGAATTTCAGCAATTTACATGAATCTTTTTCTAATTACTTGATTTTTAATGTTAAAAATTGACAATTATCAAGAATTTTTTCTGAGTATCTAATTTTAATGTAAAAAAAGACAAATATTTTTCTGATAAAGATTAATCTCCAGGGAATTCAAAAATTGCCTATTTTGTTAATAGATGAATTTTGAGTCCTGGCCTGTTGTTATTGTAAAGGAATTCTGATCTTTATCCTTTAAGTATTTAATGTTTAACCAAGCCTGTTTTATTGGTATGCTGTATACCACTTGAAGGTATTTCCATAGATTATATATAGTTCTATGCTACCATAGGTATACTTTGCATGTGTTATTAAATGTCTGCTTGCACTTAACATGTTCATACTTGCTGATGATTAGTCTCCTTCGAGTTAAAGTTGGCGCTAAAATTATTCTTACAGGTTCCACAAGTTTCTAGCAAGAAACTTGCTGCTGAAATACCTACGCCTCAGTTTGTGGTGGTGGATACTTACGAAAGAGACTACTCTCAAACTTTTGCTCAACCAACGTCATACCTCCGCGCTAGGGGAGGTTTGTAAAATGAATTTTATAAGTTAAATAAATCGTTCTAGTCTTTTTGCTGACACTGCTATGTAATCTAGCTCGAGCGGAGATTGGGGAATTCATTGAGTATGATCTTGACAACGATGATGATGATTGGCTAGAAGAGTTTAACAGAGAGCGAAGAATCCTATCACCTGAGAAGTAATTTTATTGCCCAGATGTTTGTGTATATGCTTTCATGTGATTGAAATGATTTTCTTGGGGCTTTCACTTTTCTTTTCCTTTTGGATTGTTATTTTTCAAGCAATTTTTGTTGTGACTAGTTTCCGTATTCAGTTTATTGCTTTAACTTCCTTAATTATAATTTCTTTGTTTAGCAGTTATGAATTATGTGTATGAAATAGAACTAAGCTTTTCTGCCACGATTCTGTATTCAAATGCATCCATTACTTTTCTACTTGAACAAAATTTTGAGAAAGAGGAGATATATCATCTCAAAGACACAACATAGGGCATGCAAGTGGCTCTGAATTGTCTGTATAATCAAATGTTATCATGTAAAATGTATTTGATGTTATCTGATGTGCTCAGCTGCTGCACTTAGCATCCTGTTGCTCAATAGTTTTTTTTAATGTTGTGTTCCTATTGGTTGTATGAGTGTCTTATACAGAGAGTCCCAATTCCTCTATTTTTACCTGCTGAAGTGTAGGAGTGCACTACAGTTTAGTTGTTCTGTTTTTAAACATTATTGTTGATTAGTGTCTGTTACTCCCTCCTTACCATATGTAGAGTTCCATTTGTTAATTATGAGATGGAGGGAGCATTTATTTGCCCTCCATCATATTTTGACCTTTATTACCTCTAGGCATAGTAAGCTCATAGTGTTTCCGCTCCTTACAAGAAGGCACAGTGCTGCCTGACCGGCAGCTATAGTTACATAGAAAATTCAAATATTCACCTTCTGCACATATTCATTTTACTTTCTCTCTTCCAGGTTTGAGACTATTCTTTTCAAATTGGAGGTTTCGGACCATAAGGCTCGGGAGAGAGCTGGAGTTATTATTCCTACACTGGGCCCCCCAGTTCCTGTGCTTCTGACATTTGATGCTGCTGTTGAGGTAAAATGCGACTCTTGTTGCTTTCCTTATCAATTATCCTGTTGTCATTCTGAACTCAGTGTTGATCCTTTTGCTGTTGTTGCTCATTGTGGTTTGTTGGTGGAGTGCAATTATAGTGAAATGACGCTGGTCTAGTGAGATTAATTTAAAACTAAAACTAAAATTTAAATATAGTTTTATATTTTGACGTTATCATACCATCTGATGTTGAACACTTTTGGCAAGATGTCCTCTAGTTAAATGATACATCACGCATTACAAAAAATGCTCTTTTAAAAAAAGGGTTAACACCCAAAAGTCCCCTTGTGGTACTAACCCCCTAGTGTTATGAAAAGCACCCAATGACCTTGTTGTTTGTTATGTCAAACGCAATTTAGATCTGCACCACTACTTTGACCATTCCATTTACTGGTTTCAGAAAATCACAAAGAGTTCACTGTGTGTTTTTTTATCACACAATGGGGTTAATAGTAAGTATCTAAAACCAAGGGGAGACTTTGAGTATTAACCCTTTTTAAATTTACGTGTTAGGTTGAACTATTATAGTATCTTATTGAGAAGAGGTGAAATATATTTATCTTGGCCTATCTTTATTTTGTGTGAATGACACTAGTTTTGTATTTGTTATTAGTTTTTCCCTCGTAATCGTATTGATTACCATTATTATTTCTAATAGTGTATATTTAAATGTGGTGCAGGCTTTGCAATCTCTTTCGATTAAATATGGAGTTTTCCAGTCTATTTACAACTACTGGAAAGAAAAAGTACGTTCAGTCCCCGATTATAATTACTGATTACATGTTGCGTGTTTTTGGTGCAATTTCATTTATGATAATGTATAAATTTCTATCTACGAGATTCTCCTTGGATAAGCAGATTTCAAGTGCTTATTTCTTACCATAATATATAGCTCGACATTAGTTCCAGGAGTGTTATATTTTTATGCAACCGTGGGTTGTTTATTTTGAACATATACTGGTCTTGCGTTCTGTCCTTTGCTGATGGAAGACATGCTTAATTGTAATTACTTGACAAATGATTCCATAATTTAACTAAATTGATACTTCCCCGACTCAAAATTGGAATTACCTTTGGAAACCGACTTTTAATGGAGAGTGGTAGTAATTGTAATAGTTAAGTGAACGTTGGTGGATTATATGCTCTACTCTCTGAATTTGAAGCGTGTACCTTTTAGGAGGGAAAGTATTTAGTGAAAAATTTATTTTTGGACATTATGAAATAAAATTTATTTTGGTGAAAAGGGTATAAAAAACAAAAGCAATGGTGTGGGACAGTGGGGGATCTGTATGATGGGGAAGAATAGACTCGGTTAAGCTGTGATGGAGAGTGCGCCACTACTTTCGGTCTTCAGCGTCTAGTATGCACATCATATTGTGCATCTATGAGCTGCAGAACATTTTGATTCTCGACACATGCGTCAAGTTGTAGTTTGGAATTTCAATTAATATTCAAGGACTAGTGATTTTATTTTTTGCAGATAGCTTAGTAAAAGCTGTCAGCTCTCTTGGAAAATCCTTTCTAGAGACATAGTAGGGGTTATATAATGTTGAATTTCCGTGTATCTGATAAGAATTTTGGTTCCGATTAAATAATTCTCATTGACTTTTCCTGTTTCTGATTTTCACAGCGTGAACGATGGCAAAAGCCTATTCTGCGGCGATTACAGGTGTGATATTATTTAACTAGTTGACTGAAATGGTTTTTTGAGACACTTTTAACTAATTTAGATAACTCTATATTAGTGTTCCTGATTGTTTAAATTTTCTTTCTGCTTTAGGATTCTTGCTCTCATCAATTTTCTTCTTTATTTAGCATTGATTTTCTTGTTGACAAATTTGCTTCTTTACCTTGATTCTGTTGTCGTACTAGTAATCTGTCTTCATAATGTTTAATGGATTCTGTATGCTCATTTTATTTGGTCGTTGTATTGTTAACTCAAATCTCCACTTATCACGTCGATAACATTATTGTATTTCCCTGCATACCTGTGAGACTGTAACTGAGGATGACAGAAATTAGATAGATCTCTTAGCAGCTCACAGTTTTTTTGACAGATGATGGCTTTGATTCCTACAATCATTCTGTAATAAGTGGAATGACTGTGAATTTTGAACAAACTGTCTTCATGTATCATCATCCGGATCTCCATTACAACTTTTTTATTTGGTTGGAGGCAGTTGGTGAAAAATAACAGCTCTTTATGGTTTGGGGAACTTAGTGACCTTTTGTTACTCTCTCTCTCTCTCTCTCTCAACTTAGGACTGTTTACTTTATCTGTCTCAATTTTGATTTTTGGACAAAAATGTTTTTGATGTGCTGTTGGCTCAGTTCAGAGTGGTTTTTCTGTTTATTTTTATTTTTGTTCAATCCACGCTATGGAGTTTGTATAGTCTTGATTGGATTCCGTGATTGTCAAATATTATTGTTTTCTCCATGTAAATTCCCAAAGCTTGCGCATATGGTTTGGAATTACTATTATTTCTTTTACACATTGGAGAAGATCTTACTAGATGTGGTCGTTTATTGATTGATGAACATTTCCTGCAATGTGTCTTACAGCCACCACCTCCAGTGAATGACACCAACCCCTATAATGTTTTTAGGCCCAGAGAAAGACCCAATAGACTTCACACCCGGCGGGTAAGTCATCTGCTCTATAAGTTAGTGATTCTTTTTGGGCATATTAGTTTCTTTTTCTGAGCCAAGAATCTGGTAATTAAATATTGAAGAGTAATTTTTCTTCTTAAACTTTTTGTAATTATTTTTAGATGCAAAGGAGGGAAAACAATGTGCAGTCGTTTGAGAAGCTTCGCCAAGTAAGCAGCTCGACCTCTTGCGTTTGAACATATTTCATCTGTTGTGTGTTTACCTTATTGCTTCTGTTCATATGTTTCTTCTTTTGGCTCATAGGTTTTGCAGTCTCTACTGAAGTGTAGATTCAACTTTACTAGTTGAACTTGTTGACTCTTTGGTTTCAACTATTAAGATCTGTACAGACGTGCTAATAATAACTTTGCTATGAAATATTGCCAGATTCTGGTGGTTTGTCATGTTGTTTTTTAATGTATGGTACAAAGGAATGACTGCCAAAGGATGCGATTTATTCGTGCTCAACACAGTGTTTGTAAGGAGTTTGGTTATAGTTAATTCATAAAGCACATCTAGCTTTTAACTTTATGGTGGAGTTATTGGATCCCTTCAGGAAATCCACTTCGCATATTCTGGTTTTTGCCAATTACCAAACGTAATGGATGTATGCATCTTTGAACTGATTTTTGAAATAGATCGATGTTTGGTTTTTGTGATATTGTTCATTTGATCAATTTGTGTGGTAAGACTACTGCTTTCATATGTATTGATTCAAGCTGTATGCATTTTATTCACTTGCTCCAGGTTAGACGAAACCTTGAACAAGCAAGGACCATATTGGATGCGCTGGTTAAGGTATTTTTTCT
>JAULKM010000008.1:7500751-7512914 GCA_032355605.1 Rubia tinctorum
GACCGAAGCGATCCACTCATGCTTTCTCCTCCCGAGTGTGGCGAGCCTAGCTATGTACCACCAAAACCCCGACAATCAGTAAATCCTTGACATTTTCAATGCAGCTGCTTCACCAACATGGATTTTGACGCGGTATTCATCTGATGGCGACCAAGGGTGTGGCAGCTGTCCATATCTGTTGTCTTCCAGAGCCCTCATTTGTATCGAGTGCAGGATAGTCAGCTCTGTTACTTTCCCAGATTGTAGAATCATTTTGGCAAGGTTTTGAAGGGGAAAGAAAATCCTGCAGTTTTCTGCTGTCATTATGTAGCATAGGCTAAAGGGTAGGGTAAGTGACATAGCGTTAACTTAAATGTCTGCATAAAACAGCGTTTGACCCATGTGAATGCTCTCTGTTGTAAATTTGAATGCTTGAGCTAAAGAATAGGTAGAAGGGCCATCTGGAACTTTGTCGTCTCCTCGACTCGCTGTTCCGCTCTTCTTCTTCGTCTAATCTTTTCGTTTATGTACAGGTGATTGCAGTTTGCCAGGGTTATCGGTCCTTAGTTTCTTGTTGCATCGAGCTGTAGACTATCTTGTCTCTCTGATCTTAGTCTGAATCAATGCCGGAATACAGAGTATTCTAAATTTTCTGAATTTGCTTCAAACAAGAATCAATAACTTCTTCTTGGAAAACCCTTTGACCAAATTCAGAATAAAACGTGGATGGATCAATAAAACTGAGGTAATTAAGCACACAGTGGTTTACTTAATGAACACTTATTCTTCCTGAAATGGTTGTGCTTTGTCAAACTCTGGCCTTACTTACTGAGATTGATTAATTGGAGCATTTCTTGTGCATACACTGTTGCAGATCTCCCATTTTAGTAAAATCTGGTTTGTTCTTTACTTGGCCAAATGGCTACCTCTTAGCTCTATACCTTTTCTTCACCAGGAAGTATTCTTTGCCTAAAAAATGGCCATCTTTTGCTGTGTTTCACGGTGCAACAACTTCCCTTTCAATTGTTTGCGCATATTTAAAATGTATATATCTTTGCTTCAATCTCCAACCACTGCTGCTTCAGCAAAAAACATTTCTGCAACAAAATGGCCGTGGAAGAGACAGCGCGCTCCATGGGGTACACCCCGACGTGGGTTGTGACCGTCGTCTGCTTTGTCATCGTCGTCTTATCTTTGCTGGCGGAACGAGGCCTTCACCGACTTGGCAAGGTACGAGCACTCGTCTTCTGTTTCTAATCCAAAAAGAAAAGAAGAAACAAACACTGCATTATTGAAAGGGTTCTCTTGTATACTGGTACTGATGTTTTCTGTTTTTCCATTTTGTTTATGCATGGCTGAACCTGAACATTCACTAGTTGTTCAAGCATAAGAAGCAAGACGCGCTGTATGAAGCCTTGGAGAAAGTCAAGGCAGGTAGGTCAAGTGGTTTGTCTATTTTTTAACTCGAACGGGTATGGGTTAAATTAGTAATGGGTTAAATGAGTAACGTGTCAAATGAGTATTTGAAAAATATGGGTTGGGTGGGTTGGATTTGTGGGTTGACCGCGGGTTTACCCATATGAGTTTGTATATAAACTCATACAGGTCAATATATAGGTTGAAACATGCGGATTTACCCATTTTGACCCCGTTAGTTGGAATTTTTTTGTCCCGTGGGTTGATCGGATTTCAGCCCGACCTGTTTATGACCCGGCCTATTTTTGACCCATCATAGAACGGGTCAAAATGGGTCTAACAACCTATATTACCTAACCCGTATTTGACTTGTCCGCCCATTTGCCACCCCTAAGTGGACCTCGGATTGTAAATCATGATTATATGGAGCATCTGAAGTGGTGATTTGATTTGGAATGCATTGATGACGATTATATTGATAGTAAGTGATTGAATTGTTGCAGAACTGATGCTTCTGGGATTTATCTCCTTGCTTTTAACTGTGACACAAGGGCTAATAAGCAATCTTTGCATCCCTCCTCATGCTGCAAATATCATGCTTCCCTGCAAGTTTCAAACCGACCATGATCCTCCCTCCGGCGGCGAGCATTTTAGCACCAACCACGGGATGAGGCGGCTCCTGGCCGAGGAAGATTCATCAAGCATGCACAAGTGTACGAGTAAGGTACGGTTCTTTGCATAATTTAGTCTCGGATAGATCAATTTTGGCGGGTTATAATAGATTTGAATGGAGAAAATGTCAGGGAATGGTGCCGTTGTTATCACTGGAAGCGCTGCACCAGCTGCATATATTCATATTTGTGCTGGCCGTCGTTCATGTCATCTTCTGCGTTACCACTATGCTTCTTGGAACATTTAAGGTACGTGCAACATGTGAAGCTCGAGGTACAATTTACGCAGAGAAAAGTGCTAAAATGTCCTACATTTTAGATATAAGTGTCAATATAATCTTTTGGTTTCGAAAGTGGCAAAATGACCTGGATGGTTCATGAAAGTGCCAAACTACCTAATCCGACAATTTTTGGCTTGAATTTGAAAAATGACTCTTTTGCCCCTCTAAAAAACAAAAAACAAAAAAGATGAAATGATTATGATACCCCTACTACTTCTTCTTCTCCTAAACCTTAACCCTAACCACAATTCCTCTGCCGATTTCTCCCTTCCAAATCCATCTTTTATATTTTCCTTCTCATTTCCCTTTCCACCATTGCCGTCACCACCAGCCTCTTTCAATCTGACCATCACCAGAGACCACGAGCACCACCTAAACCCTATCCTCATCGCCGCTTTCTGCTCCACCCCTCCGTCAAGTCACCTTTGCCACGCCCTTCACTCTCATCACTGCCGCTCACGACAAGTTCTTTTCCAACGACTACGATCTCGCGTGGGCAGCCTCCGACACATCCATACTACTCCTTATGGACTCAGAGCCCTGCCTCTTACATCGTTGATCTCACGATGACGACGGCATGGCACAAGGTGATTGTGAGGATGACGAAATTGACGACAAAGAAGGGGCGGAGTTGGGAATCATTGACTCGACGCTCATTAGCGCGGAGACGGCGGTTGCGGTGGCAGTGTGATTGGGGGAGGAGTCTGTGATGAGAAAATGGAGCGAGAAGGAGTACCGTGACAATCGGCAGATCGTGATGGCAGATTTTTGATGGCAGATTTGTTGGCATCACTGCCTTCCGCCGGATTAGGGGACCACCGGTGCTGATTTGATGAGTTAGGATACGGGTGCAACGGGGCTTTCAGGGTTTCTGATTTGGCTGGTGGTTGGGTTTTCTGATTTAGCTGGGGGTTGGTATGAGATGGGTGGTGCGATGGGGTTGGGCTGGGATGGTTAGTGGCAGGGTTGGGTTGGGCTGCTGGGTTTGGTGGCTCGGCGGCGGTGGCGTTGAGCACCACTTTTGCGGGTTGGGCTGGGGTTTCTGAATTTGATGGTTCGGTGGTGGCCCGGTTGAGAAGGCCGCAGTTGTCACACTAGTAAGGGCAAAATTATCATATCAATGTCAGATTTTGAGCCAAAGACATTTCTGTCTTTTCAGGTGTAGTCAACGTCGACCTTGTTAAGGTCAAAGCCAGAAATGATCCCGGGGTTATATTCGCTCTTTCATTATAAATTTAATTTTTTAAACTTTAAAAAATTTGAGAATTATATTGTCACTTTCACAACTATATATGGTAATATTAGTATTTTTCCCATTAATTTTATAGCTTATAATTATTATTATTTTGAAAAGAGAAGGTCTCGACTAACGGTTAGATCAATTATAAAAACCTCAATTTTATAATTTTTAAGGTCGGATTATAATTTATATTTTGAGATACATTTTTAAAAAGGTTTTCATAGTTACAAATACCTCATTGCAATATAATAAAAATATATATCAAATCACCCTAGACCATATTAATGATAAAATTACCCCATCTAGTGGTTAGTAAATCTAAAACAAGACCTTTGTGTTTTATAAATCATAGTGTAATATATTAGACTAGATACAAAGACTTGGGTTAGCCGATCTCATCCAATCTTATGGTGAGACGGAGGGTCTAAATACAATTACTTAAAAATGTGGGATGACACGAGGTATTTTCTATTATTTTTAAAAAACTTTACTTGATCCATCATTTCACCATAAAGTATAGTAAAACAGTCTTATCATTTCTTTTCCATGTATTCATTAATGATTTTTTAAGTCTAACATCTTAAATTAAGTATAACATTTTAAAAAAAAAAGTATTTTAAAATTATACGATGTAACAAATGTAGCAAACTCTCAAACGACAACTTTCACATTTATGCATTTATGAATTTTAACAATTTAAACTGTATTTACTTTATTGATAAATAGTAAAGTATGGTATCTTAGAGCATAGAATTATTATTCACCATCTTTTTTCATCCTCTCAGATTAGTCAATGGAAGAATTGGGAGACTTCAGTTAGAAATGAGACTAGCAGACCACCAGAGGGTACTTTTCCTCAACACAAGTATTTGTAATGCATGAATCAATCAAAATTTAAATTGGTAAATATAAATATATAATTCACACCTCACCATTTTTTTGGTTTCTCATTATTGCAGCTCACCATTCAATTCATGTTCACCGTCTATTATTCACGGAGAGAGCTGGCAATTATTGGAGAAAGTTTAAAGTTGTTAGCTGGACGGTATTTTTTCCTTTACCAAATACATTTGAGAAAATAATAAAGAATTTAGCTTCAGATTTTATGAATAAAAAAGTATTACCTTTAGAAACCATGGTATCACTGGAGTATCATGAGCATCGTATTTCCAGAGCTATTTTGCGTACTATAAATTGTAAGAATGTAGATAATTTTATGTGAGGTTGTGCATTATTCTAATCTTCCTATGATTACTATGCAAATATTATATGCACAAATAATAGTAATAAAATGCATATTCTACATATTTACGATGCACATGCATGGTACGTCAGGGGTACGATATAACAATTGAGAATCAAGGGTTTTCCATAACTTATGAAAAAATCAAGGTACGGTATTTCCATAAGTTATGAAAAAATCAAGGTTTAAACTGCAAATTAGACTAAATCAATATTAAATTTTCGGATTGTATTAATCGGGTCATATGCTTATAACTACTGCATGTTGAATAATAAAATTTTAATGTTTCAACTAAAATTTTAAAAATCATTTTATAATTCTAAATCAACCCTGTCTTTCCACGTCAATATACGGTGTTTCTCAAGATTTTGGCAAATTATTTTATGTATCGTGGTTCAAAATGCAGGTAGCATTTTTCAAACAATTTTATGGTTCAGTTACCAAGTCTGACTACATTGCCTTGCGAACAGGATTCGTTAGAGTATGACTCTCCCTCCCTCCATTAATTAATTAATTTCTTCATCTTCCCTCTTTAATTATTTTGGAGCTTATGTTTTTCATTATTAATTTTTCTTTTGCAATTAATTAGGCACACTGTCCATCTTTACCTGCTTTTGACTTTCACAAATATATGCTGAGGACCCTCGAACACGACTTCAAGAAGATAGTTGGCATCAGGTAATCATAAATTAAGTCATTTCAAGATTGATTTTTTTTTAATATTTTTATTTTAAGAAGATTGATTTTATTATTATTTATTTGTACTGAATTTATCTTCAACAGCTGGTATTTGTGGATGTTTGTCATGATTTTTCTGCTGGTGAATTTAGCAGGTAATTTATACATACACAGGAGTAGTCAATAAGTTCTCATTGATAATTTTTCTTCTCCAATTTAATCAGGCATATATAAACTAACAATTAATTGCTTCTTCCATCTATATTCTGATTGCAGGATGGCACTCATACTTCTGGCTATCATTTTTACCATTAGTAGTAAGTGATCAAACTTACTTTTGCTCTTCTAAATTTTATACTCTTACTAACTACATTTTCTTTTAGAGAAATTCTTATGTTAACGGTTAGATCAATCATAAAAAAATTCGTTTCAATAACCATAAGGTTAAAATTATAATTATTTATACATTGAGATACATTATAAAATATTTTCAAAATTATATAAATCTCGTTTAAATTAATAAAAACAAACATCAAATCACCCTATTAATTATATCAATTTAAAAGTGACATCTTCTAAAGGTTAATCGGTCTATTTATTAAACTACAATGTGTCTCGGCGAGAAATAAAGTTTTCCATATTGACTTTCAATGACGTATGTAAATGGGTGTTTAGGATGGCACGTGCCACTCTTTATTATATTATTATGATTGTATCTATTGATTGCAGTTACTGCTGTTGGTGGGAGCGAAATTGGAGCACATAATTACAGAGCTAGCGAAAGAGGTTCAGGAAAGAAGTAGCGTGGGAGATGGTGGAGGAGGAGTAGTGGCGACACCCTCAGATGAATTGTTTTGGTTTCATAAGCCAACTCTTGTTCTCTACTTGATTCACTTCATTCTCTTCCAAAACTCTTTTGAGATTGCTTTCCTCTTCTGGATTTGGGTAAGCATTACACATACCCACAAAAATAGTTACTGTTTTGAGATGACACTTTTCATTTTATTCTTTTATTATAATTCTAGATCTGCTACTATAGATCATGTACTTTTTATTAGTCTAACAGTTAGTCTGATCACATCGATTCATATATGTCACTTTTGGCAGAGCACTTACGGGTTCAGGTCATGCATTATGGAAGACTTGGGTTTCATAATTCCAAGAATTATCGTGGGGTAACTAATTACCAAACTCGAGCAAATTAGGGTATAAAGAATATTGTGTATTTTTCTGAAAATCCTGATTTTCTTGATCAATTGGATGGGTGTTTGCAGGGTGATTGTGCAGGTTCTTTGCAGTTATAGCACACTACCATTGTATGCTCTAGTCACGCAGGTAAATACACCTAACTTTAGGCACATTCACACATACTTCTACTATAAAATTTTAACTTCATGACATTTTACATATTCCACGTAGGAGTAATAAAATTTACAGCATATTAGATTTTAGAGAAAAGTGCATTTTTAATCTCATGTTTTAGATGAAAGTGCCAGTATAACTTTATAAAATTTAAAAATGTAAATGTAAGTGCCAACCTAACCCTAGCAACTAAATTGTGGTCAATATTCTTTAAAATTACCATTGTACCCCTTTGATTTTTTTTTTTGAAAAATGGAAAAAGAAGATATTACCCTTTCCCAAAAAGTGTTCAAACCCTTCCGTCGGTCACCGTTGTCGGTCAACGTCAGTCAATCTCGATCAACGCCAGTCAACATTAGTCAACACCGGACCGCCCCGGCTTCCACCTCCGGACCGCTATCGACTGATGGTGGTCGGGTTAGATCAGTACTTTTATTGACAAGACATGATCATATCAGCACTTTAGTGAATGATACAGGGTTAAATTAGCACGTATGTAACAAACATAGGATCAGATCAGCACTATCATAAAACAAACATAAAAAGTCACCCCTTATAAATATGCTTTCATTACAACTTCATAATCTAATGCATCATTAATATATTTATAATTTGTATGCCTTCGTTACGAAAGTAAGAAATTTTGGTAAATACTTTCCGAATGAAATTCAGAAATTTCGGTAAATAATTTCCGATAAATTGGCATATTCTGACTTTTGAAAGTCAAATTGAGTCACATTCGACCATTATATTCTATTATTATATATGTAAGACTATTACCAGGTTAAATGTTGTTGGATTTATCATCATATATATTTTTAAACTATTACTACCCCTGTTTCGTTGGATATGACACCATAGCCTTAGGTGGTTGGATTTAGGTGAATGAAATGAGTGTATGAAATTGAATTTAGAAAGAGAAAAGTATAATGAGTGGATGAAATAGAAAGAATCTTACCATAAAAGAAAAGTGTGCTAAATCCAGAAAACAACAAAAAAACGGAATGTGTGTCATATCCAATGAAACAGAGGGAGTATTTTTTTCAGAATTTTTTTACACACATAAATAAAGATATTAATAATTGAAAATTGATTCAGTTGACTTCAAAAGTCAAATTGTGCCAATTTATTTGGGATAGAGGGAGTATTGAAAATTAATTAGAAACCTACATACAGATTTTAAATAAATTTATAATACATTAAATTATGAAGTTGCAATGAAGGCATATTTATAGGAATGAGCTCTCCTAAAAAATATGTTTTTATGATAGTTCTGATATGACGATATCTTTTTTACATAAATGTTAATTTAACCATATCTTATTTTTACTAAAGTACTGATCTATCCCTATGTTATTAATAAAAGTACTGATATAACTTGCCACCATCCCTCGGTAGCGGCAACCGACGGTGACCGTTGCTGACCAGCATTGGTTGGCCGCAGAACCTAGGGGTATAATGGTCATTAATTTTTTAGTTTTAACCCTAGGGGTATTTTTATCTTTTTAGATTAGGTCAATGCAAAAATTCCTTCAGTCAACATCAATATAGTGCAATTCGGGTATATCTGCACTATTGCTCAAAATCTTAGCATTAATTTTGCACTTTCACATTTTACAGGATTATGTTTACACTTTCAAATTTTAATATGGTTAACTTTATAATGTGTCTTTTGTAGATGGGTAGTCAGTTTAAGCAAGGGATGTTTGATGCGTACATCCATGGACTCATTTTGGATTGGGCAAAACCAAGAAGAGCAGCAACTACTTCTTCACTCTCCAAAGACTTGCCATTTAATGCCATTTCTCTCACACAATTTCCCAGTGATGATCATCAACAAGTAGTGGAGCTTACGCATTAATTCAACAGATTAGCATCACAAATCTCAATATTATATAATTAATTACCATATTATCAAGTATCATCTTCATTATTTGAGTAACATCGTAAGGCAGTGAATTCATATTTAAGCATTTGGAGCTCTTGGATCTTGAGTTTTGCTGGTAACAGCAAATCCTGACAATAAGGAAGAGAAAGACATTAATAATCACTCTAGTCTCTCTTATATTTCATACGTTGCAAACTTTAGATTGGTGATGTGAATCAATTATATTTATATGCAAAATATTCAATAGAATTCGGACTGTTTATGTTTAGCATGTCACGGATATATTTTATGATATCTCAATCAAAAATATTATTTTTGGATTAATTGGATCGAACATATTTAATTGTCTCACTAAATTGGATTATCCAGTTAAAAATTGATAGCACAATTAGATGTACTTGTTTGGTTATTGGCTCGGATTGTTCTTTCCTAATAGAATATTAAATGAATTAAAATCAATTTAAGAAAAAAAAATACCCTTTCTGATTGATTTTGTATATATCATTTTCCTTTTCCTTTTGCATATCTGATTCTATCTTGTATACCCTTTGTACTCACTATATATGAATACACACAGTCACAATGATTTGTGGGTTTTACATTCTATCATGGTATCAGTCAGGTCTCTCTAAATATTGTCTGGCTTTTCCAAAAATTTTGAGTCTTCTCTCCTCCTTTTCATATCGAACGGCCGATCTCCGATCGCCCCTAAATCCTCAGTGTCAAATTCGGCCGATCGGTTTTTACTGCCGCCGCACACGCTTGCACGTGCCTCACTCAAAAATTCTGCTCACTCTGCCGCCTGCTCAAGCCGCCTCCTGCTCACTCTGCCGCTTGCTCACTCCACCGCTTGCTCAACCGAGAACAACGGAAGACGGAGACGACGAGTCTTGGATTTTTCTCTTCAGCAGCGCCTCGTTGTCGGCCACCACTTCTCCAATAAAAAGGGGCGCGTGACCCGCACACATCCGCTCTTTTTCCCGCGCGTGCATCTCCGCAGGAAGCCTCCTCCCAGCGCATGCGCTACACGCACTCATCAACAAGGAGATCTCGCGTGCCATTTTCTCGTGAGTTACAGATCTTCTTGCTCGATAAGCCAATTTCTCAAGATTTGATCTCGTTTCTCGTAAGTTCTTCACTCCCGGTCAACATCTCGGCCAGCAGCAAAAAAATGAAAAAAATTTGTTTTTCATTTTTATTATGGCTCATTTTGATCAATCACGGTGCCAATGGTGTCACGTTTTGGGTCATGTTGCTTCTTCTTGTCCTCAATTACACGATGAATGGTACCAGTTGCAGTGTCAGTGGTGTAAGAAATTTGGTCACTCTGCCTCGACATGTTCTCATTTAGTCTCTCAGGTTTTTTCTCATGTCTCTTTACCGCATGTACGCTGGATAGCTGATTCTGGCGCAACCAACCACATGACATCTTCTTAGTCCGCTCTTGAGCGTGTGACTCCCTACTCTGGTAACAAACGTGTTGTTTTGGGTAATGGTTTTGCTCTTCCCATTATGCATGTTGGTCATTCTCGGGTTTCTGATTCCCTATCACTGTCTAATATTTTGGTTGTTCCACATATTACTAAAAAATTGTTGTCTGTTAGCAAGTTAACTCGGGATATGAATGTTGTTATTTACTTTGATGATTCTTCTTTCACTATTCAAACAAGTTTATCAGAGATGTTATTTGCAAAGGCCATCATGATGGTGGCTTATATGTTTTGGATTATGGTGGTGCTGCTTTATCTACTTTTGTTGCATCGAGTGCCTCTAAAACATCCTTCGAACTTTGGCACAGTAGATTGGGTCATGTGCCTTACAACATCATTTCTTCTTTGAACAAGTCTGGATGTTTGTCAGTTACTAGTTTGCTGCCTAAGGCTCATTTATGTTTCTCTTGTCAGATGACTAAAGGCAAGCGTCTTGCTTTTAAAGATAATTTAAAACGTGCACTACGCATACTTGATTTGATTCATTGTGATCTATGGGACCCTCACATGTTGATTTTTGAGCTGGCTACTCCTATTATGTCATTTTTGTTGATGATTTTTCTCTATTTACTTGGTTATATCCTCTACGACGGAAGTCTGATTTTATAGAGGCTTACATGCAATTTGAAGCTTTTGTTGTGAACCAGTTTTCTACAACCATTAAATTATTTCATAGTGATGGTGGAACCGAGTTTGTGATTATCGCATGCGAACTTATTTTGCGTCAAAGGGCATTCATCATCAACTTTCTTGTCCTTACACTCCTGAGCAGAATGGTCACGCAGAGAGGAAGCATCATCATATTACTGAGACAGGTTTGTCGATGCTCTTTCATTCTGGCCTTCATAATTCTTTTAGGTATGATGCATTTTTGAAAGCTGTCTACATCATCAACAGACTGCCTACTCCAATTTTATCTGGTCAGTCTCCACTCTCTGTTATTTTTGGTACTACGCCTGACTACTCCAATTTTCATCCATTTGGTTGTCGAGTTTTTTCGTATTTAAGACCCTATGCTACGCATAAATTAGCACCTCGGAGTATATCTTGTATATTTTTGGGTTACAGTTCACAGTACAAGGTTATAAGTGTCTTGATCCTCTCACGAAAAAGGAGTTCATTACTCGCCATGCTCGATTTGATGAGTTTTTTTCCCAGCTACCCGTACTGGTTCTGTTAGAGATTTATTATCACTTCCCTTTTTGGAGCCTTTGTCAGTTCCATCGAAGGTGTTTGAGTCATCTTCCCTTCCGCATTCACCCATTATTTTGGAATATTTAAATTTTCAGATTTAACCAGGAACTCAGGGTTCTTCATAAAATTGTGTTTGTTTGCCACAAGGAGAAAGAAAGCTTGATCGATCGTAGCTGCAGCCTTTTTCCTTGCCGCCGCAGCCATCACCGAATCATGCGCCAGCCGCCCAGCCCGAGCGTGAGTCACACTCGCCGACTTCACCGGCTCTGCAACAGCCACATTCACTGCCTCAACATCCGCATGGTGGCTGCTTTATGCCCTCCAGCCCAGCCACCTCAGTCCAGCAACCGGCGTCACCAGAATCCAATGCCTAGAGTGCCTCGGGTTCCACACCGGCTATCTCCAGTTTTGTGTTGTGGCTCCGGGTTCTGAGTCCTCCTTGGTTTTGATGCTTTCTTCCTGGAATCCGATGGCTACACGTTCCCACACTGGGTCTTCACGTTTCAAGGATTTTTATGATTATGACATTTCTGGATTATTGAGCTCTTTATTTTCAAAGACTGAGCCTCATAGTCATCGTTCTGTGGTCAAGGATCCAGATTGGGTTTCTGCTATGGATTCTGAAATGGCTGCTTTGCGTGCTCAACAGACATGGAAGCTGGTTCCCCGATCTCCTCGTGTCAGTGTTGTTGGCTCTAAATAGGTGTATCGTTTAAAGTAC
>JAULKM010000008.1:7526145-7541801 GCA_032355605.1 Rubia tinctorum
AATTATAACCATTATGAAATTGTAATGAAAGCATATTTATAAGAAGTGGAATCTCTTCAAAAATATATTTTTATGACAGTGCTGATATGACCTTATCTTTTTTAGAGAAGTGCATGTATTTGTTATTAAAGTACTGATCTAAACATATCTTATTAATAAAAGTACTAATCTAACATAACCACATCACCCAGCCGTGGCAACCGGGGGCTGTCTGACGTTGACCATCGTTGACCAAGTTTAACCACTATTGACCGACTGCAAAGCCTAGGGTTATAATGGTCAATAATAGGGATATTTTTATGTTTTCATGTTAGGTCAACGCCTGGATTCTTTTAGTCAACATCAAAATAGTTCAATTTATGTATATCTACCCTACTTCTCCAAAACATAAGATTAGATTCGCACTTTTACAAGGATATTTCTGTACTTTTAAAATTTAACAGGATTATTTTTACACTTTTTCCTACTTTCTATGCACCAATAAAAAAAGGGTGGGTGTTGGTAGTAAACTATAGAGGGTCCATACCTTCATAAGAAACTCTTCCATAGGTTGCTGCTCAGTTTCTGAAGCAAGATCAATCACATGCAACATGGTGGAAGTCAGTTGCAATAAATTTAAAAGTGGCAGGAACGTTAGTAGACTAAAGGTATGAGACATTTCCATATTATATATGTGAACCTATCCATCCACCATGTGGACCATTTCGATAATTCATGGTATTGATAGATGTCTCTAGCAAATGGTCACAAGTATGTATGTTATCAACTTAAAATATGGCATTTGCTAAATTACTCGCTGAGATAATCAAATTGAGAGCTTAATTTCCCGATCTTACGATTATGAAAATCATACTCGATAATGCCGGTTAATTCACTTCCCAGACATTCACTGATTATTGTATGTCAGTTGAGATTGTTGTTGAGCATCATGTTGCTCATGTACACACACAAAATGGTTTGGTTGAATCACTGATCAAACATCTCCAACTCATTGCTAGACCATTGATAATGACAACGAAGCTCCCTACTTCAGTATGAGGTTATGCATTATTACATGATGCAACATTGATTCGCATCAGGCCAAGTGTGTACCAGAAATACTTCCCACTAAAATTGCGTCTGGTTAAAAAAACAAATATATCTCATCTAAGGATTTTTAGTCGTGTTGTTTATGTGCCTATTGCACCACCTCAAAGAACAAAGATGGGACCACATAGAAGTCTTGTCATTTATGTAGGTTTTGAAAACCCGTCTATTGTTAGATACCTTGAACCTAAAACTGGGAATAGTTGCACAACTCATTTTGCTAATTGCCATTTTGATGAAGAAAAATTTTCAGCATTAGGGGGGAGAAAGAAAACAGCTAGAAATGAAAATTACCTAGTTTGTACCAACATTGTTGCATCTTGATCCTTATACAAAAGAGTGTGATGGAAAAGTTCAAAGGATTTTGCATTTGCAAGATATATCAAATCAACTTCCTGATGCATTTACAGACACAAAGAGAGTGACTAAATCTCACATACCAGCTGAGAATGCTCCTGCTCAAATTGAAGTCCCGAAAGGGCAAATTGAAAACAAAGTCACTCATGAAATCAAAAAATGCTTGAAGCATGGAAGACCACTCAGTTACAAAGATAAAAATTCTCAAAAAATAAAAATGGTTAGGAAAAAAAGATGACCTCAAAATGGAGGAACGTATTCACGTAGAAGTATGAAACGAGGGAAATCGAGAAATTTTGATTAATTATACCAATACAGGTATAAGGTGGAATCGAAATGAGAAAATCGATGGTACATTCTCTTATAGTTTGGCATGCGATGTTATGGGTGAAAATAATGGAGATCCCAAACCATGGTATGTTACCGAGTGTAAAAATAGACACAATTGGACTAAATGGAAAAAGGCTATTGAAGCTGAATTAGACTCGCTTAACAAGCACAAAGTCTTTGGTCCTATGGTACTTACACCTGAAGATGTGAGTCCCGTTGGGTACAAATGGGTATTTGTGCGAAAAAGAAATGAAAAGAATGAAATTGTGAGATACAAGGCATGACTTATTGCACAAGTTTTTTCTCAAAGGTCCGGAATTGATTTTGAGCAAACGTATTCCCCTGTCATGGATGAAATTACATTCAGATTTCTTATCAGTATAGCAGTTCATGAGAAACTTAATATGCACTATATGGATGTTACCGCGTACTTATACGGATCGCTTGATGCTGAAATTTACATGAGGGTCCCTGGAGGATTTAAAATGCATCAAGCATTAAGTTCAAAATCCAAAGAAAGATATTTAATCAAATTACAAAGATAATTATAAGGTTAAAGCAATTCAGACGCATGTGGTACAACCGACTAAGCGAATATTTGTTACAAAAGGGGTATGTAAACGATCCTCTTTGTCCTCGTGTTTTCATCAAGAAAACATCAGTATATGTGATTATCGTTGTCTATGTTGATGATTTGAATATCATTAGAGAAAAATGAGGAGATTCTAGAAGCAATCTCTTACTTAAAGAAAGAGTTCGAGATGAAATATCTTGGGGAAAAAATATTGTCTCGATTTGCAGATTGAGCACTTGCAAAGTGGGATACTTGTGCATCAATCAAATTCGAAAAAGATATAAAAGAGATTCAATATGGATAAATCAAATCCATTGAGTACCCCAATGGTCGTCAGATTCCTTAATTTGGAAAAGGATCCATTTCGTTCATGTGAGAAATATGAATAGATTCTTGGTCCGGAAGTACCATATGTCAGTGCAATTGGAGCTCTGATATATCTCGCTAGTTGTAATCGACCCGATATAACTTTTGTTGTTAACTTATTAGCGAGATTCAGTTCATTTCTTATTAAAAACACTGGAACGGAATCAAGCATGTATTTCGTTACCCTTCAAGGAACAATTGATCTAAGATTATTTTATCCCAACAATACGAAAACGGATTTGATTAGTTATGCAGATGCAGGTTACCTGTCAGATCAACACAAAGAGAGATCTCAAACTAGGTATGTGTTCACCTGCGGAGGGACTGCGATTTCTTGGCATTCCCATAAGCAAACACTCACCGCCACATCATCAAACCATGCTGAGGTTATCACATTGCATGAAGCAAGCTGAGAATGTATGTGATTGAGATCCATGACTCGACATATCAGAACCACTAGTGGTCTCCTATCAAATGATGATCGCATAACACTTTATGAAGATAATGTTGCATGTGTTAATCAAATGAAGGAATGATATATCAAAAGCGATAGAAAAAAGTATATCCCTCTGAAGTTCTTTTCATTTACTCAAGAGATAGAAGAGAGTAATGTTATTAACATTCAGTATGTTCGTTCCTGTGAGAACTTATTCATGAAATATGTTCATGACATCGGGATGCGAAAACTACGAAATTTATGAAGAAATCACCAATGTCAACATGGGGGGACCTATACATGGTTGTACTCTTTTTCCCTTACTATGATTTTTATCCCACTGGATTTCCAAGTAAGGTTTTTAATGAGACGGTATGAACACGTAATTATTGTAATGAGAATTCCAGAGGGAGTGTTATAAATAATGAAATGATCATTAACAATAAACTAGATTTGTGATAATTAATTATTTCACTATTCATTTATCCTAGGGGAACACTATGTAATTACCCCCAAAATTCTTCTATAAATATCCATAAGAGGATGAAGAACACACACCTCTCATTCTCACTTTATCTCATCCTTATCCTTTTCTCTATTCTCTTCATAATATTTTCTATATCAAGTTTCTTACCACTTTCTTAATTAGTGCAAAGTTATTGATTTTCACTACAATGTTCAAATTCTCAAGTTTGTGTTTATAAAAGAATACATTTTGACTTCATACACAATACATATGATACATATATGTTGAGAACAAAACTGATGCCTATATTTTTCTGGTATTCTGGACAGCCAGTTCTGACAGTCTCTTCTCCAATAAAGGCCAGCAAGTAAATCTTTCTTCCTATCTTTACTTCACACCACTATTCAAAACTGTCATTTCGGCATCAGAAAAGGAACATCTACAGGTCACAAAATACAGAACAGATGATGATCATTCGGGCTATCTCGGGAGCATCACTGCTATCTAAGGCTTCCAAGGAGCTGGTGGTGGTGGAGGAGTGGGAAACATTGGCGGGACGGCTGAGAACATCGTGTTCTTATCAACCCCCGCGCTTTTCTCCCCCGAGAGAGCAATTAAAGCAGCAACAAGACCAGCATTGCCGGCAAGCGTTGGCTCTGTGTAGTTGTAGTTGGTACGAACGTCATGGAAACCATCAAACTTGTCTGGGCCGGCAACCATTGCCCCGATGATTGTGTTTGGGTTAGGCTTGGATGAGTCCCTCCATTTCCACCCTCCCTTGCAGTTATACTTAACATTGTTCTTCGGGATTGAAGCTCCTCTGTGGTGGACATGTTTAGGATAACGGTTTCCATAACCGACAAGATAGCTCATCTTTCTGGGGTTTTTACCAAGTATGTAATCAACCTGAAAGTTGCAGAGAGTATTATTATTTTTCATCCTCAACCAGTTTTTATGGGGAATACAAAGGGAGGATGCACAGATAATCTAAAATGAAAGATTATGCGATTAAGAGCCTCTCCTTAGATTGAAATGGGAGCATAAAGTACCTGAGTCTCAGCAAATTTCCGTAAAACATCAATGGAGTAGAAATTGGGGCCACAATACCACCCGGGGGTGTCAGCAGCTGCAAGATAGTCGCTGAACAATTTGGCAAGGAAAGCAGCAGTGGCTGCATACTGAAGAGGCTGAGGGTCTCCATGGTTTAATTGAATCAAACCGCCTGCAAGAGAGCAAGATTTCAGACCAAATCCAGATGCTTTAATGAACATGATCTAATGCTTTAATGAACTTGAAGAAACCCTTAAGCTGCATACCTCTTGTTCTGTTAAATGATGTGAAATATGGTAGGTACGAGCACATCACAATGCTGGTCTGATTATGAAATGTTCTCAGAATTTCTTCATAAGGATACCCGGGGCTCAAAAATAATCTCATGCGGCTCAGAAGCACCTACATGAAAACAGGAGAGATCAGTTCATCAATGTATGAATCAAATGTTGTCACAAGCCAATAACTTAAATCACGGATCAGTATAGTAGATTGTTGTTAGCAATAGCAGAAAAGTTATTTACCGACAGCCGTAGCACACACTAAAAAGACCATACTTTACAAAGTTTGGTAAAAATCACCGAAGAGAAGAAACAAGAAAAGCAACAGGTCAAAAACCAAGAAATAGAACCCAATTTCAACACAGTTCGAATGACATTGTTTTCCCCATCACAAACCCCCTCGACACATCTCATCACTTTTCAAACACCAATTACACTGGTGCATGCTTCGAGAAGTAAAAATGGACGAAGACAGGAAAAACAGTTTATGAAAGTTGCAACTACAATGTTGTACCTGAGCCCCAGTGAGCTTGTTGTCCCAGTTAAATACACCATAATTAGGACCTCCCCAAAAAGCACCAGCATGTTTAGCAAGACCAGGCGTGGTAGCAAGTGTCAGATAAGTTTGATTTCCTGTGGCATAATAAAGCCAGGATGCACCCCAGATGTACTCATCCCAGTACATGGAAGAATTATAGAACTTCTCGGCATCAGCACCAGCGCTGTATCTGCCACGCCGCTCTCTGGAAAATTTATAGAGTGTTTTAGCGCCATGGACTAGTTTCGCCGAGTACGCTTTATCATCCTTAAAAACAATGGAAGCTGATGCCAACGAAGCAGCCATCTCAGCAGCAAGATCTGAGCAAGTACTGCATTCATAGACAGGCCTGGGGTAATTGATATCCTCCGGTCGTGTCCAACAGTAATGATCATTCTCATTTGATCCCTTGGAAGTATCCCCGATTCCAACCTATCCAACAATGAGAGCAAGTCCATTAATAAGTTTGCAAGCAATGCATAAACATTAAACTAAAGCTCAACCAGCTAATCACACCTTTTCCTACAAAAGAAAATACGCTAAATGAGGAACAAAACAAACCTGTGCTGCTATCCGATCAATGGTATCAGCCGTAGAGTTGAAACACTTGAGAAAGTAATCCGTACCCCACTTAATAATCTCTTTAACATGTGCAAGCTCCCCGGCAGCTTCATACTTGCCACTATATTCAATCACACTCCAACTCAACATGGTCATGGCATACGCTTTAGGGAAATGAAACTTAATCGCATCCCCGGCATCATAGTAACCGCCCACCAGATCTTTGATCACTGGCGAAACATCGGAGGACTTCCCGTCATTCAAACATGAGTTCCCCCTCCAAGACACATTGTTATGCTTAGGCAATTTCCCAGCTGTTGATACAGATAGAAAGAATTAGTAAGTCAAATAAAACAAAAACAAAAACAAAAATACAGATACAGAGAGATCAATCGGCTGAGATGATTAAGCATAGTATAATCACTGACTCCCAAAATCAAAATTTTCTCCATCATCAGTATGAAATGAGCCAAAAACCATCTTCCAATATTAAGACAAAATCTAGAGCAAGTACAGACAAGACAAACCATCTAGTCAAAATGGCATAAAAAGCAGGACTTGAAGCACGCACACACAACCAATATAGAATGAGTCTACTGATCCACCGACAGAAAATTAAAAATAACTTAGTTCGCTAATTCTAAGCAGTACCATAAGATCCCAGAAATTTCAAATCATAAAAGCAAAGAAAAAAGAGACACAATCTACCAAAAAAAATCAATTCATTTCAGCAAAATGCAAAATTGATCAGATCCAAAAACTCAACACAGAAATCAAAAAAGGAAGCAAAGGGGACTAAAGAAAGTAACAATCTCTACTCACATCGCTGGGCATTGAAGAACATGAGAGCCTTATGCAGAGCATTAGTATAATTATCCGGCGGCGGAGGGCGATGGTGGTGCCTGGGCACGGTCTTAACGATCAAGGTGATAAACCCAGCTAACAATCCGGCGGCAATGATGGATCCGACGGTCCAAATAAAGATCTTCCTGCTGACAATGATGCACCCCAGATCCACATACTTCTTCTTCTTCTGCTCCCCGGGGCCCAGCAGCCAGCTCTGCTGCGTCTCGTCTAGCGGCCGTGACAGCGCCGCCCTGTCGAAATCCTGCAGGTTGCGGCTCCGGTCATCGTCGGTGGCGGAGTCAGTGGCATGGATCTCCAGCGGCCCGCCCCACGGATCCCGTCCGTACATGCTGGAACTTCAATGAAATTGGAAGATGAAAAGGGTCGAATCAAGAACTGACTGGAAATGAAATGGGACTTTAATGGGATGAAAAGGGCGGATTCTTGTGGGCTGTAATGGAGCTGGATGTTCTACTGTGTGTGAAGTATTATGGAGGAAGGAAATTTGGTGGGTGATGGTGATGAGTCCACTCCTAGACAAAGACAGACTGTCTAATTTTGCAGAGTGTAATTAGTTGGGCATTTTAAATTATTGATGAAGAACTGGTGACGATGAAGATGATCTAAAGTTTCTTCAATCTTTTCTTTCTGGAGAAGGCTGGTGAGGCCGAGTTTTTGTAACGAGAAGGTTGCTTTATCTTGCAATGGAATTACTTGAGTTGTACTGCAACTTCTTTGATGTTTTTTATACTCCAATTTTCTCGTACTAAACTCAACACTTACTGTTCGACAATTAATACAGTCAAATTTTATCCACGTACTCCCTCCGTTCATCTATCATTGACACACTTTTCATTTAAAAATGTTTATTTTATTTTTGACACATTCCAAATATAGAATGGTTTGAATGGTTTGAATAAATTTCCACCATTCAATTAACTTTTTCTCCTTCTCATTTATTTTGCTCCACACAATTGGTATCTTCTAAAAAATTGTGTCAAAAAGTGAAGTGTCAAACTTAAATGAACAGAATGAGTATCTAAATAGTATTTAAATATCAACTTTTTATCTACATTTAAAATGCGTGGTTAAATATATTAGAGAAAAGTGCTTTTATAACTCTACCTAATTGACATAAGTGTCAATGTAACCTTTTGATAACTGAAAGTGCAGATATAACCCTACCTAATTGATGTCAGTGCCAATGTAACTTTTTCGATGGAAAAGTCAATTTTACTCATTTACGAATGTGCTAATATAACCCTATAAGTTTTAAAAAATATGCTGATATTACCCTATAAGTTTTAAGAATATGCTGATATAACCCTATCGGCGGTCCGGCGATGGTCCGACGGTGGTCCGTCGAACTCAAATTCATATTTTAACACTGAGTGTATTTTGGGCATTTTACATACAGTCAACGCCGGAAAATGGAAGTCAACGCTGGAAATGGGGTCTAAGGGTTGTATTAGCACTTACATTAACTAGTTGGGGTTATTTTTGCACTAAAAATTATTTGAGGGTTATATTGGCACTTATGTCAAGTCTGTATGGTTATATCGATATATATCCCAATATATTAACGATCAAACATACTTTCGAAAAACTGTGACTATTTTTTAAAATAAAATTTAGTATGAGACAGAAGCAGTACTAGGGGTAGTGAGACCTGTGGTTGCTGCGGCAAAATATATATTATTTGAATGTTTTGTATGGGCGGAGTTGAGAACCAAGCTGTAAAATTTAAGTTAGAGTAATAAATAAAAATAAATATGAAATCACTCTATTATACTAATTATAAAATAAATTTATTTAATAGTTAATTAATCTAAAATAAGAATTAGTGAAAGATGAATTTAAATATAATTTTTATTTAACACTCGTCAAATATAATTTTTATTTGAACTTCATATCTAGAGTTAGCAATTGAGGTGGGCCGCTAACTGATGACACGGATCCGACCCGAAACTAAACTTGTCATTCCGTCCCAAAATAAACTTCATAATTTGACTTTTA
This sequence comes from Rubia tinctorum, assembly GCA_032355605.1. Classification (NCBI taxonomy): domain Eukaryota; kingdom Viridiplantae; phylum Streptophyta; class Magnoliopsida; order Gentianales; family Rubiaceae; genus Rubia; species Rubia tinctorum. The sequence continues at coordinate 7,535,053 of JAULKM010000008.1, forward strand.
GGAGTTAACTGCATCAACTTTTAACTACTAATATCTTTCTTTTGCAAAAAACAAATCTGAAAAATAATAGTAGTTTGAAAATATATGCTATGATGAATTTGAAAACATATAATATGATAATAACCTTATATATATTAAGAGATTTTAATAGTTGAAATTTGTTTAGTATGATTTCAAATGGTTAGATTAGGAAGTTTATTTTGGGACGGAGGTAGTTTATGAATAATAAGCTTATTTTTTTTAAAAATAATAATAAAAGAGTATGTCTCTTAAAGGACGATTTTTTGATAAATTATGGAAAAATCAAGATTTAAACTGTAAATTAGAAGAAAAAACGAAGATAAACTTTTCAGGTTGCATTAATCGGATCATAAATTTTATAACTACTACACATTGTATATTAAACTTTTAATGTTGCAACTAAAACTTTTACCTTTATATAATTCTAATTAAATTCCATCTTTTTATAAGTATATGAAAAGACGTTTTTTCCCAAGATTTTACCAAAATAAAATGACCAACCAGGATGAGTATAGAAGAAGAAGAAAATAAAGATCAAAGAAATTTAAGCCTACCCTTTCTAACAGATTTATGAACAGAACAACACTGCCTTTTGGAATGAAATACAGTATGCTAGAGTAGCATCCGTTTCAATAAAAAATATATATAAATATGTTGGAATATTCAAGAAATTAAACACAATTGTTATTTTGACGTTCTATTTTAAACTAAAACCAAACGTCGAAACCTGAAGAAGGAGAAAAATCACAACCATTAACGTGAGTATATGTAATACGTATGATGTTAGTTCGTTGAGATTGATGGCTTCATATGGTTAAACGGTTTTGTTGTGTTGAAATTATGGTGTTGGAGTTTGGTTTCGTCAGTTAAAATTTGATGATGCTATCACACAATTTAATAGTGTACAGACACGTATTTCACTAAAGAATTTGTTGAGATTTATTCAAATGATTAACCATTCTTAAATTCTTAATTTACAATCTCCTACTGCTAGATGTTTATAATTAACATAATAGAGTAATTTGATTAATTAATACTTCATCCGTTTCGCAATAATTGGGTCACTTTCTATTATTCATTTGTCCCACATAAAATACTATATTTTAATTATTACTCAAAATGGTAAAAGATATGTTGTAAAATTTCTACAATATTTTCTTTAATTTCAACAACTTTTTGACTAGGTCATCCGTCTTCTCAATACATCCCATTTTTTTCACAATTATTCTCTGTTACATCAGATTGTATAAAATAACAAGTCAAAAGTGTATGTGTCAATAATTTCTGGATAGATGGAGTAGTTTTTTTATGTTTATGTTTATTTTTTATTTATTGTATTGATAATTTTAAATTTTTAAAAATATTTTTAAATATAAATAACATAGTTCTATCTTGAAATTTATAAAAATAAAATTTCATAATTAATTTATCCATTAGACAATCTAATCCATTACCTTAATACTTTATTTTATTCTTATAAAATTTACGAAGTTTCATTACGTTATTTTATTCTTATAAAATTTACGAAGTTTTATTACGTTATTTTATTCTTATAAAATTTACGAAGTTTAAAGATGCCCTTACGCGTAGACGGGTGATGGAATCAAATAATGGTGTGGGTGTGTGGACTTTTTGTCTTCAGATTTAGGATTTCTTTTTCCATTTAATAAATAATTTTGGGAGTTCCACCGACACAATGCTAAACGGACATGCTAATTATTTATTAATGATGATTAATTAAATTAAAATATACTGACTCCAAAGAGACTGAGTACAGTCACCAAAAGACCTATGCTGTCGGCAGCACCGTCTTTTATTTTTGGTCCATCCATTTACAAATATCGCGGCATCATCAAACCCCGGCTTGATTAAAAACCTACTCCCCGTTCCGTTCTGATTCTAGATTCATATTACTATACATAGATTTTTACGTTTCTAACCCTAACTTTAAATGGAAAGTATCAATATAATTCTGCATAATAAGAAAATGTTAAAATAGCCTAAATTTTATGATAAAATGTGTATCTATAACTTCTGGCTTATTTCCATTGAATGATAGAATTAGCTATTGAACGAATCTAAAATTACGAGAATACCCCTTACCAATGCGTTGAATTTTGTTTCACATTTTACCCATTTTCTTCTTCTTCACCCCCACCACCACCCCAGAATACGTCTCACATCGCCAAACAGCCACCGTCCCCTTACCTCGCCCACCCCTCCCTTGCGAACCCACCAACCCTCCACGTTTTTCTTTTTCTCACCGCAAGTGGCGACGACGTCGTTTCATCTCCAGCGATGGGGTTGTTCTGGGCCCCAGTGGAGAAAATTTTCCAGGGGGTGAAGCACCCTTGCCGCCTCTGACGGTGTTGGTTTGAGCTCTGGCGGTGATGGTGAACGCCATGTCGAAGCACATCGAGAGTGAAGAATGCGTGGCGGCATACAGCGTTGATCGGAACACTTTCAAAATCTCCTCCGATGCCTTCTTCGAGTCGCTCTTCGCTGCCAAATATTATTATCGAAAGAGTAAGAGTGATCGTGAGCGAAGTCAAAATGCCCGACCTCATAAACAACCGGGTCCGGGTCGACCTGACTGTCTGCTCTTGATATGTATTTTGGTCCGCCAATGGAAGCCCCGTGGGAATTGTTTTAGAGGGAGTATAATCCCTATTGGAGGCATCAACTTTGACCCCCTCCTCCGGCTCTGTTATTTCAATGGTGATGATCGTCTAACGAGGAATTTGAAGTTTGGATCGGAGATAGATCTGGGATTGAGCTTAGCGGGTCATGCCCTAATTCTGGAGAAGCAAAAGTGAGATAATTTTTGTTATTGTCGGAGGAATTTTCTTTGGAGGACATGTTAATAGTTTGAATTGGAAAGTGGAATTGTAGGTGCTGAGAAGAAGAAGAAGAAGAAAGAAGACACGATGAGAGGAATAGGAAGAAATAAAGGACATTTCTGTCTTTTCATTTTTTTAAAAAAAATCAGGGGCAAAATCAATGGTTATTTCATTGCTGGTGAAAATGTTTGTTCAGAATTGAGGTCAGCGGCACCCAGGATTACATTGGTCATTGACACATACATCTAAAAGTTATGGTTATTTTGACATTTTCTCATTTTGCAAGGTTAAATTGACACTTTCTCATTTTCGGTCCAAAGTTAGGGTCATTTTAACGCATGTTTTAGCGTTAAAATCAAACTTTTAAAGTTTTTACATTAGTGATATTATAAACAATGTTAAAAATTAGTACATAATAGTAAATTTGAGGTTATAAAAGGGTGTATTCGATAGATTGAATAACTACATATGATAATTTATGAATAAAATATAATATCGAGACTAGTAAAAATGGCAAGTATCAAGTAAATCGTGAAAAATTATCAACAAAAATGGCATAATCCGAAAAACAACTTTAACATAAAATTGGAGTAGGGCCCCACAAATCACAATGAATTAAAGTGATTAAAGATTGTGCTCGTCTAATATTGTCCACAAAAGAGATCCGTTACCCTTAGGCATTTCACATGGTGAACAAAGAGGGGGTTTAGGCAATAACGAAATTATCTCAAAAAGGCTTAACATATTCAACAATGAAATAACTGGAAAAAAGATGTATGACCTAATCTAGCATGCCAAATCCCAAATGAAACTCTATGTTTATTATCTCAAACACAACAAAGGCACCAACACTGCTTTCAAGCACATAAAGACCATAATCACATCGTTCTTGGCCCAAGGCCTACTTTGGGGATTGTCAGATACATAAACGAATTCTCATAAAAACAAATCACAACATCAAAGTGTTTGGCCAGTTTGCTAATAGAAAGTATATTTTCTGTAATATGAATAATCATTATCACATAAAAATAGAAATTACCAAAAAAATGATGATCCCTAACTCGAGTAATAGAAATTGAACAACCATTAGAAATAGTGAAATAGTAGTTACCATTATAAGGGGAAAATTGTCAAGACCTAAGGAGGTGGAAATCATGTGATTTATGGCTTCAGAGTCCAATTACAAGTCTAAAGTAGAACCAACATATGTAGAATAAATTTTTTTAGAATTCATATGCAAGGTTGGAGGACTCCAATTGGCGAGTAATGGATGAGAGCTTGAAACAATTCAAAGTTATGTGACCAAACTGGCTACATATATGACACTTTGGATTCCAGTGTATTTTATAGCAAGAACCACCACTACCTCATCGTCCATATCGATTACCACTACCATGCGTGGTAGTTGACGTGTAGTTGCACATGTGAGTCACACGCAGACTGTGCAGTACCACCACAACTTGCAAATGAATTTACAGAAGAAACAGAGGCCATTGGAGAAACGTATGTGCCCATAAAAGAGCCCCATAAGGTCTGGTTGAAGATTCCATAGATGCGGGCACGAGTCACCGCATCAACTATAATTGTGGATGGTTTTGGGGTAGTTGAACGCTGGTGAATTTAAAGAAGCCATGCCCAAATCATGGATGAAAATCGTGGCCCGTTCCTTAGGAGGCACATGAGCCAAATGAAGTTAATTGATTAACAATCAACTTGAAGCGATAATGAAAGTTGAGAATTGATCCGGTGTCACGATGAATAATTTATAATTCATAGCGAATTTCCTGTTCCCTTGATGCAAAGACGATATTGAAAGTTGTAGCCAAAGCCTCCCATTTTTGTGGAGGATTTTTAACGATTTACTTGGTATTATCCATTGAAGTGCAAATCAAACTTTTGTAAGAATTTTCTACTGTTTCAAAATCTGGTGGATAATCTGTTATCATCTTCCATTAAGATGTTTTAGAGTGATGATAACACTTAATTCACCAATGCACTCTTGCAATCTCATTTCACAACTAAGGGAATTTTCATCGAATTCCCGAGCAAAATGGTTAGGCGAAACGCAAACATCGTAATGTGGCTATGATTTTCCATTCTCAATTTCCACCTACTGGGATGATGATTTTGCCACAATAACTTACACCACTAATCGACTTCCTACACATGTTTTTCATAATGTCTCGCCATTTTTTCTGGTCTTTGGTCACCACCCAAATTACTTCAATTTTCACCCTTTTGGCTTTAGAATATGTCCATTTATTTTTCTGTTTTCTCCACACAATACACCCTGCATCTTTGTTGGATACAACGCGCAACATTAGGGTTTATGCAGTTTGGATTATAGCACTAAGAAATTATGCCGTACTCGATATGCTCGTTTTGATAAACCTCTTTTCAGTTTGCTTTTAGAACATCCTTCAATGCCCATGATTCTTTTGATGTTTATATTTTTATCAATCCTGTATCGGATGCTTCGCTTATTCCTTTTACAGCTGCATCTCCACTCTCTCCATGCCACTTATGTGAGCTTGCTTCTCTGAACTCATTACTTTCTATCTCTCCGATGCCATCACCAGCTCCTTCTTCTCCATCATCCCATGATGGGTATTTAAATCCATCTCTAAATTTCCACCAAGATCGAGTCATCAAATGATAACTTGATCTTAGACAAGTAATCTTATAGTTAGGACTATTTGAGTCATGAAGTTACATGTTTTCTTGTGACTCTCTTTTCTCATACCGAACCTTGTGGATTTAGTTCTAATTTAAGGATCCTCAATGGGTGGCTTCTATGGATAAGAAAATGAGGGAACTTTGGCAGCAATGCACCTTGGATCTTATTCCTCATCCCTTTAGTGTTAATAGAGCTGGTTTTAAATGGGCCCATCGCCTCAAGCACCACTCAGAAGACACTATTGATCAATACTAGGTTTGTCTGGTTGCTCAAGGTCTTCCCAACTTCAATTTCACACATACTTCAGTTTCATTGTCAAGCCATCTACTGCCAGAGTTATTCTTATACCCGCTACTACTTTTCATTGGCTCCTCCATAAGTTAGACATTAAGAATGCACTTCAGAATGGTCATCTCGACACATTTTTTACATGGAACGACTATGTGGATACATTGATCCTATACATTCAAATTATACAAGTTGTCTATGTAAGGCCATTTATGGTTTTAAATGGGTTTCTTGTGTTTGTTTTCAATCCTTCACATCTACTTGTGTCAACCGAGGCTTTGTTGTACCTCAACCGATACCTCCATTTTCATCTTTTCACGGGTGTTCAAAGACTTGTATCTTTTGGTGTATATGAATAACATTATCCTCACTGGAAATGATTTGGTTTTCATTAGTCAATTCACTTATTGCACTGATAGTGAGTTTGTCATCAATAACCATGGCTCTCTTCACTTTTTTTTTGGATTAGAGGCCTCTCACACCTACTCATGTTCAATTTTGGGTAGGGGGAGTATGATATGGAAATTCTTTAACGAATTATAGGGTTTCATTGGTGGTGCTTAAAAAAAATCGGTGATACTGTTTGGGTGGTGCATGATGAAGTTGGGTGGCGGTGGTGCCAAGAAGGTGGTCGTGTGATTAAAGAGGAAGCCGTGAAACGGTGAAGGCGGGATTGGTTGTTTCCACAAAGTCTCAACATCGATCTTCGATGATTAGTGAGGGAGAAGCGTTGGGTGGGAGAGTGAAAAGTTCAAAAATGGTCATGTGAATAACGTGTGCTAGACACATGAACCCATTTAATGAAATAACTAACTTCGTTGGTTCTGGGGCCTGAAACCAATACTTCCTCTGTCCCAGCTCAAATTGCACAGAATTTTTTTCACGCTCATCAAGAAACTTGTCTAACCGTTAATATGTTTAAC
>JAULKM010000008.1:7579093-7600428 GCA_032355605.1 Rubia tinctorum
TTGCCTGAACTGTTCATAGACAACTCTGGAAAATATTGGGAAGTCCCAGAATCCATATCAGTTGACTGTTTGTCCCCCATTACTGATTCTGGATTGCGCTATCGCTTTGGCGTACATAGAAATGGTGGCAGTCCCCAGTCTGTTGACCCCTCCGTTTCTGCTAAGGCTCCTCTTGCTCTAGAACCGGGGTATTGTGCAAAAGCTTCCTTGTCTTATGAGAAGTCCAAAGACCTCTGGAGGCAAGAAGAGACAGAAGATGATCTCATAATAAAGACACCTGAGGGGAAATATTTTCAGCCAGCCTATGATATATTTTTTAAAGAAGCTCATTCAGCGATATCTGGAATAATTGGTATGCATGCAGCTTATTTTAACTTACGTATGCTCATTTTACATTCTTATACTTCCTTGTGCCCTTTGGCTCATTATTTTCCAGAATTTTGGTGAGTTCTGTTCGTCATTCATCCATCAGTCTCTCTGACACCATTGGGTATTACTGTATTAATGAAATACTGAAATATCTCGAGTTTATCACCCTTTTCAACTGCGTATCCATTTTTTTTCCAGGAAAAGACTAGTTATTACTTATTAAATAGAATCTGTATGTATCCGTTACTCTTGACACTCTGGTAACCTGCTTTCAACTTATTGATGCATATAGGTACTACTTGTACATCATGGTTCGGTAATGGGAGGAGCTCACTTGCCGTTGAATCTGAGGAAGCTCTGGGAAATGGGACTCATCCTAGTAACAGTAGAAGTCCTTTCAGTCTAGATATGTTTGGGTCATTTTGCTATACTTATCAGCATGGGAAATTCAGAAAGTTAGTTGGCGACCTCTCGAGAATAGATGCTCGATTGGATGTCGCTTCCTTTTCAGCTTTAGCTAGGCAGATTGTGGGTGCTGTTAGAAAGAATACTGACCCCAAGGCAAACAATTCATTGGGTTCCCCGAGATTAAGTCTGATATTACAGCAGCAGGTTTGTGTTCGTTTCTTGGTTGAAAGCTAATGGAGTTAAAAATCAGTGGTGTGATTTGTCTAAGTTTTTAACTCTTTGCAGATTTGTGGACCAATTGTCTTTAAGGTAGATTCTCGGTTTGTGCTCGGTTCCTCCACGAGTGGCCCGAGCATGGAAGACATAATCTACAGCCTGAACTATTCTCTGAGGCTTTTGGAATCTGGGAAAGTGGTGGCGTGGTATTCTCCGAAAAGGAAAGAAGGGATGATAGAGTTGCGATTGTTTGAGTATTAGGTTGTACTTCGAATCTAATTTGCTTTTTCGAAGCCGGGGCAATTTTCATTTGCTGCCTCCTATCGGAAATCCTCATCTCATACTGTGATTAACAGTTATACTTATCTGAAGAGAGTATTGGTCATTTTACTGGCATTGATTGGATTACTGATTCTCCATTTTCTTGCTTTATATTTTGTTTTTGTCTAGTTTCTTCTCGTATGGAGTTTATAAGTTCGTTTTTTCCCTTCAATTCTTAATACCGTATTGTTTCTCCATTCCTTTACATGTGCGGAAATTTATCACAATTAACATTGCGTTGGTTGTATTCCCTCAAACCCACTTGTAATAAACCCATTTTTCTAACACTTCTGTAAGGTCTGCCTGACCACAGATAATTTTAAAAGTGCATAATAATATATTATAGAATATTATATTTTTTAGTAACTACAATTATGGAGAATTGAAATAGAGATGTTCATTTTTATTGCATACAATAAAAGTTATTGATTGTCAAATGGGTCTAACATAAAAACATCAGAGGGAGAGTACACTTAGCACACAGGACATAGCGAATGATGCTCATTGCAAAAACATGTAGTTTTAATACAGCACTCCCTCTGATCCTCTGTTATATAGTATTGACACACTTTCCTTTTTGGTTGTACATTGTCATACTCTTAATATTTGGTAATATTCTTTCAATTTCTTCCTTTCATTTTACCTTTGTAGCTTCTACATTCAATTTTACCCACTCATTTTTTTCATCTAAATCCAAGCAAACTATGTTGACACAAATAGAGGTAGAGTACAAAACGTCTGTCTAAGGTTAGGAAAGTAATTTCAAGATTGATCTGATTTCAGAACAATTTATTCTGATAGTTTTGAGAAGAAGGTTTATCCTCTTCGTTAAGAAATAGGAGGTAGAAACCATAACCATTTCTTTTTCGATTCATCCCTAAAGTCGTATTCGAGAATAGTTGTTGATCCAATTCGAGAAAGAAGAGGAAAACAATGTTAGAGAAACGTACTTCTAACAAAATCAGTAACATAAAACCTCCTCATCCATCCATCTTCATCTTCGCCTCGTTGATCCCGCTCTCTATTTCCGACACTGACCAAATGAATACAGGTATGACCATAAAATGAAATGACAAAAAAATACCCCTAAGACAAACCTATCTTCAAAACCAAAATAAAAGCAAACTCCTCCGCCACTGCAGCAGTATGCTAGCAGAGACGCAAACTCCTCTGCCGTCGCAGCAGTATGCTAGTAAAGACTTAAACTCCTCCACCGCTAGCAGAGACTCAAACCCAGATCCATACCTGATTCCAGCTGCCAATGTCGCCGCTACAGCGGCCGCAGTGAATAACCACAACACCAGCCCCGATGTTTAATACCGGGAGTGTCAGAAGAATCGTGCAACAAGTAGGGCTAGTCATGCTGACCCGCGAGTCGGGGCGAGTCAACTGTCTCGGTCCAAATTGACCCAAAACTTAGGGTCAAATGGGTCGGCAAGGTCGGGTCAAAATTCCCATAGTATTAGGTCGGGTCAGACGGGTCAGACTGGGTCATGGGTCGACCCAAATCATGGTAATTTTTAAAATAATTTATCCAAATAAAATGAATAATATTTAAATATATTAATACCTAAATAATAAATTATTTTCATAGAATGTAGTATAAATTGTATTAAAATAAATTTTTTATAAAATAAAATTCAAGAAAATGGGGCAAAATGATAAATCGTCAAAATGGATCGATTTGGGTCAAAATCCGACCGACCCACTTGACCCAAATAGGACATTGACTCAATCCGATCCAAATGGGTTAGGTCAAAATGGGTCAGGTCGAGTCGGTTCGGTCAATTTGAATACCCCTAGGAGCGAGTAACGGAAGAAAGTGGGGGAAGAAGGCGGCGTACACTCCTACGGAAGTCCTTGCCGAAGGCTGTCTGAAAAATTCAAACTTCGCAGACAAATATTCAAACTTTAAGAACATCGAACCCCAAAACAGGAAAACCAAGAATCATGAGCTTCAGATTACCAAAGAGAAAATACCCAGGTGAGATTTAGATAGAAATGAAGATCCGAGATGAAGCATATAAAGAAAAGCAAAGCAACAGAAATGCCTCCTCTTTTGCTCTACCTTTTCGTTGTTTGTTAAATTGTTTTCTTCCGTTGCCGACAAGGCGGCGTACACTCTGGCGAGTTTGGAAAGTGAGGAAGAAAGGGTTCGCTGGTTTTTCATCTTTTATTTTTTTTAATTCAAGGGCAAATTGATCTTTTCAATAAAATTCAGCAATTAAATGGTTGACTAAAAAGTCAGCGAAGTCAAGGGTTATTTTGGCACAGTCTGAGATTGCAGGGTTATACTGGCACTTTAAGGCTAAAGTCAAAGTCATTTTAACACTTTACTCTTAAATTAATTACAACGAGTTTTTACTCATCCAAAATCGCTTTTATATGTTTGCAAGTTATAACTAAATGCTACATATAGAAGCGATTTTGACATATAATAAAATATTTCTTCCGTCCCACCATTATTGACATGTTTACTTTTTCCAAATCAAACTGGGTAAACTTTGACACTAAATATAAATTAATATATTTATAATAAAAATATCATATGAGATACTGTTATATTCATCTTAATATCATGCGAAATTGTTATACGTATCTAGAGATATTGACGGTCAGACATGATCATTGAACACCGTAAACAAATAAATATGTCACTAATGGTGGGACAGAGGGAGTAGCTGCTAAGGTGTTCAAATCACAACTCGTTGCAGCCTTAAATAAAGGTTAGGGATATATACAAATATAACTCTACCTACTTAATTAAGTGCAATTATAATTCTCAGATAATTTTAACTAAAAAAACAACCCTAGCTACTTAATGAAAGTGCAAATATAACCTTAAAAACTATGTTCCGTCGTTAACTGGCCATTCCGACCATTGACCGACCGGAAAAAGACCAAAATGACCTTTGGGTCAAATACAAATTTTTGAAAGAAAGAAATGCCCTTTGCCTCGCCATTGTTCTGCCGCCGCTCCACCTCCACCTCCTCCACTGCCACCACCTCTGTCATCGTCGTTGCTCCACCTCCACCATCTCTGTTGCCACCTCCTCCGCTGCTCCGCCACGCCAGAAGAATGCAACGAATTTTCTAAATCGATCGAATAATTTTTTTAGAAAAGTTCATTGCAAGTTGCGACCAATGCGAACCACATCACAGTAAACTTCTCGTCATTACATCAAACATATAAACACAACATCAAAAAGGAATCATGCACTTTCAAATCTCCCAGAAAAAAAAGGAATCATCCACAATCCTGGGCCTAACAAAGGTGAAATCTGCCGCAGTCAAATCCTTGAACAGGTCATGATTCTTTGTGAGAAAAGCGACAATCTCGCCAAAAGACCGGAGTTGTTTCTCGATGAGAGGTTCAAAGTAGATATCGAGTTTTTTATAGCCCTATAGAAATACTCTTTCTCGAAACCAAACGGCTCTTGAGCCCCATTGGCATTTTTGAAACGTTTTGCTTGTGGGCTAGCCAAGTCCAACGTCCGGGATAGTAATCCAGATGCGCTGGATCACCGCAACGAACACCGAGCTTGAAGCTGCAGGAAAATGGATCTTCTTTGAACTTGTTTCTCATCTCTTCGAAATATTCTGGATGGGGATCTTTCACCATTTGTAGCACTTCTCGCATTGCATTGTCTATGCATGCATCGGTGGTGGCAGCGACTGTGAACAGTCCGATCAAATTCATTTCTCAGCCATGAAATTATTCAAACATAGTTAAGGGAATAAGAAATGGTTAACTAGGGGGTGCTCGTAGGTGACTCTTTCACCATCTTTGACTCCGACGGCGGGTCTTGTGTTCTCCATCTAAAAAGAGAGAATCGGTGGAGAAGGAAATTAAACGATGGAGTAGGAAATAAAGAGAAGGAGAAAAGAATAAGGAAAATTAGGTTTTAAAGTCATTATAGACATTTCATTTTTTCCAAAAGGGTAAAATAGTCTTTTTACTGAATTCAAGCCTAAATCTGCAGAAATGGGTATATTTTCACTTACACTTACCATCTAGGATTATATTTGCACTTTCAATTATCAAAATGTTATATTTGCACTTATGTGAATTAGTTAAGGTTATATATGCACTTTTCTCTAAAGGTTATATTGACTAGTTACTTGCAAGTTGACTAAATAAGATGTTCAACTAGTAATGTATAGGAAAATACCCGCCTGATGTGGTTGGTTCCTTCTAAATGATGATGATAATCAGGAGATAGCATCCAACGATGTTCCTCTCTTTGAATCCTACAATCAAAGTCCCGAATTCGCTTCGGGGTAAGGACTCTGATGCTTAAGTTAGTAATTTCCTTTTTTATGAATAAACATGAATACTTTTGTGACTTACTTTGTTCACTCAATTTATTCTCTATGTATAGGTTGCCGAGTCACAGCTACAGGGGTAGCGTTCAACATGAGACTCATGGTGATCATGGTCATCGTGGTGGATGCACGATCGTCTTCAGGGAATATAGGATTAGCCACGATCTCCTGCGTGATTACATGTCGTGTATATCACTTTCTGGGTTAATTGTTTGCTTGTTAGTTCATTGGCATGGAAGATAGCTTCTCTAGGTCTTTTTAGCTATTCTTGTGTGACATGGGCTTGTAATATGGGCCTTATATATACCATTAGCCCCTCAACCATGAAGTGTTAATGGGCGAGCATGGAGTTGTACGCATATGCAAGGACTACATATTCCTCGATATATGTGTTTTGTACTTGTCTATCGTAGGATGGGAAACCGAGAAGGTTCCACGTAAGTAGCGTAATCATTATCTCAGACCCTAATTTCAAAACATCTGCCTCCTTTGCTATGCCACCACCTTTTTAAGCTTCATGGTTTTGAAAAGTAGCTTACTAGGACAATTATATCATTTGAGTTTCTCGATAACAGGGTATTCCAACTATGGGTCCTGTGTTTATAAATATATTCTTATAATAATTCTTTGTTCCCATCCATTCTTCTCATTCCTCCATCTTTGAAATTTAATTTCTCGAGTCTTATAGAGCATATCCATCTCGGCCGTATGTATAGAGTTGTTATTGGCCAATCATTACAAGTAAGCATCCTCTCCATTTTCTATTTCAATCCTTTGATATTGACCTTTGTAGTACTCTTGTATTCCCTAATCTTGTTGGGCGGCCTTCTGGCCGGCCGATTTCCAAGTTAGAGGTTTCCTGAAATTCTGGGATCTCTGTTCCTTTCATTGTCACTCTCATTTAGAATTAGGTTAACGTTCAAATGATGACTCTTCCCATAGCAATAAAATTAGTTTGTCTGAGCCTAATTGTGAAGGGGTAGAAAAACGATCAACTTGTAATACCGCGATGACCTCACCTAGTAGTGTGATTACCCACGACCAAGTTGATGGGCTGAGAAGTGTTTATTCGTGCTTAAGTAGGAGGGAAGTTAGAGTTCCACTTTCATCCAGCTCCCCCTGGTAAGTTTATGTATGAGCAATAATTGAGGTACAGTTTGTCCAATCATGTTAATGGGTGTGACACAAGTTTTAGAGTAGGTATAGGTTAGCCTGATGCCAGTTGAATCCCATGGGAATTGTTGCGATAGTAGGTTTTAAGAGATTATGCGATAGGACCATTGTTGACTTTGTTGTTGAACTATTTTGTCAATTCTATCAACTCCATAGGCTAAAAAATTTGTTAGATTAGATCACTTATTATCCAATTATTGCCAAGATGGCATTAGTGAATAGGTATCCCGGTGTATGGAGAGAGAAGTTCTTCTTTGTGAAGATAGATGGTCATCGTGATAGGCAATTTCCTGGGTGGAACCATCACATACCATTAAACATAAGGCTTTGGGGGTGTGTAGGATAAGCCCAAGTCCTAAATACTCCCCCAATCCAAGAGAAATCTGCACACTTTTCTTTTTTGGTTGTCCTAGGAAAATCTGCACGCTTTCCTCTTTAAGTAAAATTTAACATTCTAAAAGACATGTTTACCCTTAGAGATTTAAAATTTTATATAACCCCACCTCATTCCACCATAAACCCTAACCCTCTCCTCTCCTCTCCTTTCTCATTTTGCTCCGCCACAAACCACCGCCCCTCCCTCCACCACCCCGACTGCCATTTGCCTCCACCACAAACACCCCTTGCCTCCGCCACAAACCCCCTCTCTTCTCCTCTCTCATTTTGCTCCGCCACAAACCACTGCCCCTCCCTCACTGGCGGATCTAAAGTGGGGGCTGAGGGGGCACGTGCCCCCACTGACCCCCACCCTTAATGCTTGGTAGTCATATTTTTAATTAATTCTAAAAATTAATTGTATATGTGTTTTTAATATATAGATAAATTTTTAGCAGCAATTTTAAATTATTTTTATTAGTTGTGCATGAATATACTCACATGATTACTTGTTTTAAAAGTCCGTTTGCACCCTCCTTGATTTAATCAATTCATATGGATAGGAAGAATTTACATTTTACACTGCTTAATAATGTACTGATCCTGTTCAATGGAATGAAATGTTCGTGGTTCAATCAATGATTCTCTTGTTTCATTAATAGAAAAAAAAACATGTTTTATTGAACTATTGAAGAAATAGTTATTAAACTTCATCAAAATATTAAAAATTAAAGAAATATTGTAATATTATATTATTTATACTGAGATTTAAACTTCATTAATATATTTAATTTTCTAATATACCATTAATTATTATTAGTGTGCCCCTACTAAATTTATTTTCTAAATCCGCCACTGCCCTCCCTCTACCTCGGCCTTCGCGCCACCGCCCCTCCCTCCGCCTACGCCACCGCCTCCCCTTGACTCCGCCTCCTCCCCTTGGTTGTGCTAGAGCCACCCCTCGCCTCCTCTGCTAGTGCCACCCTTCGCCTCCGCCTCACCATTGACGCCAACGTCGTGACCCACAATTGACACCAACATCGTGACCCACAATTGACTCCAATGTCGTGACCCACCATTGACGCCACTACCGATGTGGTGTAGGTTGGAGGATGGAGGCAGAGGAGGTTCAGATCTGGAGGACGGGAGACGGAGGGATGGGAGGACGGAGGATGGAAGGCGGAGAGGACGGGAGGCAGAGTTGCGGGCGGAGGAGGAAGATTGGAGGTTGAAGAGGCATAATGGTCTTTTCACATGAGTCAATTTGCAGAAAGATATTCTCTCTACAGATTGCCCTGAGACGGAGGGAGTAGGTTATTGGTGTGTAAGGTGGTTGTGTCATCCTTGGCAAATTCTAAAGGTAGTCACGTTTCACTTTGCCTGCACGTATCAATGTTAACTCTTATATCAATGGAAAGAATTCTTTTTAACTCGTATCTCATCTCAATTTGTCAAATCACCAACGAGTAACACCGTGGAAATAATTATCTTGCACATCTTAGGCATATAATGCTTTTACTCATCATAAAAAGTTAGTACAATGTTGTGACATTGCTGCATTCTTCCCAAAGTCTATCAAAATTTGGTTCCATTACACAACGACCCGAAGAATCAATCCAAATCAAATGTAGGTTTTCCTTTTCATAAGATAAAGCTCATTCCACCACAGCCAACAAGTCACCAGCCTTGCAAAAGCAATGTCTATCTTCTGTCCCCAAATCCACCTGAGAGATTATCAAAGTGCACATACTTTAGACACTTTGCGTCGGCAAACTAATATTGCAATGACTACAGTAATCAAATTCTTTCAAAATCGAAAAAGAACTATAAAAAATTATCACAGTATTTTTATACAAATCTGACATGTGTACGAATACTTGTCCAAAGGGTTTATTCATCCATAAGATGGGGATATAGTAATTTACACAGTGCCAAAATTAATATGAATGATGTTCCTAACAAATAGGCTTCTGCTTTCAAAATCTATGGATAAGCCAAGTTGAAGTTCTGATTAAGAGTTTACGATGAAACAATGCTGTTCGTGTTATTTAAGTAACAGTCAAGGTGGTGATTTCTTCCACGGTTTATCCCCCTCAACTCAACTGGCAAATAAATGTTGTGTGAGAAGAGCCTCAGAGAACAGAAGTGACTAACTTAAGAGGTCACCAAGTAACTAAAATACAAAGGGACTTATAAAATAACCCTTCGGTTCACATTTCATAAGCTAAACGTAAACCTTAAGTACTGAAGATTAGGAAGAAGGAACTTTATAAGAGTATTGAGAAACACACCTCGTAGGCATTCATATCAGAGAAAATAACCTGCCAAAGAAATGCATACGTAGAGGAGATTAGCAATAATTAAGCACATGACCAAGACACAAGCCATATCAGCAGCACAAAGGAAGGATTATTATGACAAATGACTAAACTAATCTAAGTGAAAACTAGAGTTCAAACTCTCTTAGGGTACCTTCTTCCCACTGTTCAATTCACCAGCCTCAGCGCCCACAGATACGACCTAAAACGCAATCCATCAAGAGAATCAGAGATCAAACTCAGTTCTATTTTGCATACTCCAATACGAGTGTCAGTCCGGTTTTACTCACCTCTCCCATTAGGTATCTTTCGAACTTCACTGCTGATTTAGGCAGCAAAACTCCTCCAGCTGATTTCTGCAAACAAAGCATCCCATTTTTTCAGTTGTGGCCTCAGGAAGCCATGCATATAATTAAACAGCCTATCTGAAGTCATATGAACATTGATAATTTTGCAGGTATCCAAGATAAACAATGTCGAAGAGAAACAGGAGGAACACTTTTCCTTGAAAACAAAACATGGGATGTACCTCAACTATCACAAATTTATTACAGGAAATAAGCCTAGAAGTTCAAGTGAATACAAACTCCATCACACAGCACACATTGATTTCACAGAACAACAAAAATGCAACATACACTACAATCATACAAGATACAGCTCTGAAGAAAACAGTGTCAAAGAAGCCCTGTAAACAAGAAAAGGCTAGTAAATTTGCATTAATTTGCTAAATCAGTAGTTTTGCTTTGCAATTTATTACCAGTACCACAGGATAACCCCAAGACAAACCCTTACATTCATTACAAATTTACAGTACCAATTAAATTAAAGAAGCTCCAGAACGAGCACAGTGTAAGAAATCAATGCAAAAATATTTAGAGATACGAAAATAGAAGGTCCATGACAGTACCTCGGGTAGCTGCTCCAGCCTTATCAGCACTCTATCTGCTTGAGGAACGACCTATAAACCATATAATAACACAAAATTCAAAGAGAAAAAACATCACAATTTTTCATTTCCAATAGGTCAAAAGACTCAAAACATTGATTAATAAAAATCAAACTTTACAAAAGAAAATGAGCGCTAAAATAAGGGGGAAATGAGAACAAGAAACACAAACCTTGGCGGGCTCGAACTTCTTGGCAATTGCATTCACTCTGAGATTGTTATTTCTTGAAAAAACTGTTGAAACCAGAAAATTGATAAAATGTCATGTAATTGTAGAAAGAAAGAAAACCCATATGAATAAGGGGAAATTAAGTAAAGGGCTCTTACATGTGGGTGTTTTGGCAGAGAATAGAGGAAGATTTGTACTGTGAGAAGTAAAGGGTTTGGCCATGGGAATGAAGGTGGACGCCATGGATAAGGCAGCTCTAAACTCGCGCAACTGAACTGGAGAAGAAATATGACTGCTTCTGTGTGTAGTTGGTGGGAGAAATTGTTGACAATTTTTATGCGGGTTGCTTATACGGGCCCTGCAATTGGTCTTGTTCATTAATAGTTATCGAGAGTATTGAGAATGATTTGATGAGGCCCAAATCTAAATTGCTTAGCCTACAGCCTCATTTAAGTGAACAGCCCATTTCTTCTCTTTGTCCTTCACACAAAAAAAAAGGGGAAAAAAAGACAAAATCTTCACAATTATTTTAAAGAGGAGTATCACAAATCCTCTCAAGTTTAACCCATTGAGCACTTGAGGTTGTTGTGTGGGTGGTCCCGATATAGTTTTTCAGGTCGCACCGATGCACAAATTTGTGACAAAAAAACCACCATCATTCCAAAATGTTAGAAAAAATGATCAACAGCGATTGCACTGAGTGAAATTGACATCCAAGCTAAATAGCATCTAGCAATAACTAACATATTGCAACGATATTTAAATTACATGTCAACCAGACTGATCGTCTGTCTGTACTATTACAGATCAGAGATCCAATAAAAACTATAACATCACCCTCAGGGATATTAACTTGCTTCTTGCGAAAAACGTTACCACTTGGCAAAGAGGAGCATATCACACATCAATATCACTGCGCCAAACAGAGATCTTCTACAACTGTAACACCACTTGATCCAACCTCGATCTATGTTGTCCAAACTGTAAACACCTCTGACACAGATTTGCCACAGATCTGACGTATCCAAATTAATAGAAACCCAAAAGCACAAACAAAATTACGAACACACGATCTGTAAAGCAGATCGAGAACAATACATTAACGTGAACAACTAAATCGAGCTATCATCATGAACACAACGATCTAGTCGATCAGGTCGAAGAACAAAACTAATCTATGGAGATAAATCTCACACTTATTGAATAACAAAAATATAAATTAAAATAAAACTTTGTTCCTCATCTTGCCTAATGGGAAGATGGGAAAAAAGATTGAAGAAGAAGAAGAAGGCTGCGGTGGCTAGGATTTTTGGAGGAGAGAACGGAGAGGTAGAAGTTTACTACTATGAAATATTAATGTATCTATTGTATGATTAACATTAACTGTGACAGTGGTGGTTTTGATATCGGTGATTAGCGGTAGTAATATGGGCAACATCAGGAAGAAATTGGACTGGAAATCAATAAATGGATAATTAATGAGATTGTGTATTTGATACCCATCAGTTTTGGGATTGAATGGGATGAGAATGAATATATTAATGAAAAATCTTGATCTCATTGGAATTGGGTTCCAAATTATATTATCCTAATAGGAACCCATCAAATACCCAATAAATTCTCATTAAATTCCCAATAATTATTTATATTTTAAAATATATTTTAAAATGTTCTTTTAATTTTAGTATTCTCATTGAAATAAATAAAATACAAATCAACTCAACTCATTAAATATATTAATTATAACATAATCTTGTCTAATAATTAGATAGTCGAAAATAAAATTGTGTGTTTAAATTAAGTTTGGCAATAAAATAATATTAAAAGAACAAAATTTATTTAAAATTTATTAAAATAAATCAAATTAAAAATAACTAAATTGAACTGGCAGTTCAAATTAGGGGTGTAAACGAATCGAACTGCTTGCGAAAACCTCATGAACAGCTCAGTAAAAGCTCGTCTCGAATTCAAATTTGACCAAGCTCAAGTCGAACTCGAGCCGAACTAGAACACTATTTGAACTCGAACTCAAGTTCAATTAATAGTGTTAGTTAAGTTTGTCGAGTTTATCGAGCTAATATAATATATAGAGAAAGGTGCGTTTTTAACCCTATGTTTTGAGTGGGTGCAGAAATGCCCTTGTAAAATTTGAAAGTGCAAATATAACCATGGAAATTGTTGACCAAATTGTCAGCAGCCAATTTGGTTGGGAATCAGTAAAATGACTATTACACCTCTGATTCCAAAAAATTAAAATGACGAAAATAGTCTCCCCTCTTATTAACCTTTCTTCCTTATTTTCATTCTTTTCTTTAGAAAATCTTAAATCGCCGTTGATTCTTCTCAGACTGGAGGTGGCATTCTTTTTTTTCGAAACCCCTAAACCGCCACTAATTCTCATCAAATTGGAGGCAGCGCAAGGTGATGGGGGGCTGAGTTGCTAGGTCCCGGCGGTGGTGGTTAAGTGGTGTTGGCGTCGATATTGTTGAGCAGGTCGTAGATCTGGTCATCGGTGGGCGGAGGCCGAGGGAGCAGAGCAGGGCGGCGAGCGCCAAATGCATGAGGCTGTCGTCGCGGTTGCTATCGGATTGTAGGTGAGAAATCTAATTCTTGTTTTAGGTTGGGATTGGGGATGGAGGTGGCAGCGTTTGTTTTGGAACAAGTAGGAAGTAAATGGTTTTTATTAAGAATTGAATAAAGAAGATGGTGGAGAAGGGGTGGCCGATGGTGGTGGGTTAGTGGAGTGGTGGTGGAGGAGATGTGGTGGTGGTTGAAATAGTGCAACGGAGCTGTTGGCGGGGTTAGGGTTTCCAAAAGTGGTGGGGTTGAGGGGGGTGAGCAGCTTGATTCTACGGTGGTGGTGGCGTTGAGGTTTCTGGAGCTAGCGGCGGCGAGGTGTGGAAGCAATGAGGTGTGAAGGCGTCGTGGTTTCTGGAGCTAGCGGCGGGGAGGTGTGGAAGCGGCGGAGTGGAGGAGGCGTCTGGAGGCAGCAGAGAACTATGGTTTAGGTTTGGGGTTGAAGCAGCTGCATCGGAGTGAAGGAGAAGGCGACAACGAAGTGAAGGAGACGGCGACAGCAGCGGTGGCACAGCGGGTCTGGAGTGGGTGGTGGTGTGGCGGCGGAGCTGGTAGTGTGGCGGCGGAGATAATGGTGTAACGGTGGACCTGGTGGTGCGATGGCGGACCTGGTGATGAAGAAGAAGGAGATGTTAGGTTATTTTTGTCATTCAATTTTTTGTATTAATAATAGGGGTATTTTTGTCTTTTCATTAATGGTCAATGCTTGAATCTGTTCTGTCAATGCTGGAATAGTGCAATTTGGGTATAATTGCACTATTTTACAAATATTTAGGGTTAGTTTTGCACTTTCAGATTTTACAAGGTCATTCCTACACTTTCTCAATCTTATAGGGTCATTTTTGCACTTTTCCCTAATATATATTTAATATATTTTTATTACATATAATATATTATAATGTACATATAAAATAAAAATATATTTATCATGGCTCAGTGTTCGAGAACTAGAACAAATTCATTTCACTCGAGCTCAAATTCGAGCCAAATTTCATAGGCTCAATCGAATTCGACTCAAGAAATTTCAAAAGAGCTCGAGATCGAACAAAGATTGTTCGATCTCAGCACGACTCAACTAATATTGTTAGTCTCGTCGAGTTTATCAACCCAACATATTATATTTATAAAAATGTGTTTTTATTAAATATAATATAATTTAATGTAAATTAAAATATATAATATATTTATTTATGGCTCAAGTTCGACCTCGAAGACGAGTTCAAACTAAATTAATTCACTAGAACTCAAGCCCGAATCGTGATTTTACAAGTTCAATCGAATCGAACCGAGCTCGAAATATTTTAAACAAGTTGAACTCGAACAGATTCGTTTACAGCTTTAATTAGGAGTCTGATAAACTTTGGAAAATGTAACCATAAAAACAGTCACAAAAGAGTTTTAAAAAATTACACTTGAGTGGAGTCCAATTACACTAAATTATGTCTTTGTCAAAATATGGGAATTGATCGGGTATTAATTGGTACCCATAATTATTCAATTTTAAATTGGTAAATGGGAAGATTGAGATGTCAATCTTATTTATGTTTATAACTCAATACTATAAACTCATTTAAACATAATCCCAAATTAAAAGATAAGGGAAATTTTCCATCCCATTTACTTATTTTAAATGAGTCTCAATAATTATTGGGATTGATTGCCCACTCTACAAGTGATAGAAGATTTTTAACTTAGAAATTTGAGAGAGAAATTTCTATTGCAAGCAAAGTATTATTACAAGCGCAAATGAATAGTGCATGAAGGATAATTTTAAAGATTATTACTCCCTCTGTCCCATTTTAATATGTAATTTAACTATTTCAAAATTTCTTAACTTTAACCCCAAAATTAAATTGGTATATAAGTATAAATACTATTTTGTGATGCATTGTTAAATTCGTAAGAACGTGTATTTCAAAATATCAAATTTTTACAAGTTTTAATTATAATTAATTAAAGATATTAAGCACCAAATTTTTTTCAAGTTAAGTGTTAAAAGTCAAAAGATGAATTTTGAAATGGTACAGAGGGAGCATATAAAAAGAAGATAAAATTGTCAAAATATTATTGAATCACAGACTAATTAATTACTACAATGTTGCTTTAACCTCATTGGATACAAACTGAATTTTATTTTGATTCCTAAGATTGGGGACCTAATAATAACCCCCACCCACGGGTGGTTTTATTTTTTTTAAAAAATAATTACTACAAAAAATGTGCCTTAAATGGATGCATTAAGCAAAGATTGACACCAAACCATATTGTGGGAGATGCTCAAACAGTAATCCACACTATGCAGAAATTGGAAAAATATAGGACAAATGTAGGGTTACTTATAGCAGATACTAGATCTTTAATCATCAAATTTAATGATCTATAAATAAGATGGATCCGTACACATGAAAATAGAATTGCCCATAAATTGGCACAATATCCAAAATCAAATTCATTGGATTATACATTTTGGAGATCACCTCCAAACTTTGTACCTCCTTCTGAAATTTAATTAATGATGCAAATTTTCTTTCACAAGTATGGTAAAGAAATTCTAAATCGAAAATAAGGAAGTTCTGAAACAAAATAAAAACATAGAAGATTAAAAGGTTTTTTTGAGGAAATAAATCATCTATGGTGGCCAAAAAAAGCCTATATATCATTACAAAGCAATGGGTTGACTTTGTTGACTCATTTTCGTTTCCGAAAGAGTATCACAATAATAATTCAGACACCGAATGTTAAATCTGCACTGCAACTGCTAAAACTTTGCAATGATCAATTTTTTCTTCGACTTCTACATTTGCTTCAATAAATAGGGATATATACAAATATAACCCTATATATTTCAGTAAGTGCACATATAACTTTGAGATAAATCAAAATACAAAAATAATCCTGACTACTTAATGAAAGTGCAAATATAACCCTAAAGACTATATTCTGGCATTAACTGACCATTCCGGCCATTGACCGACCGCAAATGACCAAAATGACCTTTAGTCTAAATACAAAAATTTGAAAGACAAAAGTTCTCTTTGCCCGCTGCTGAAATGCCACAACTGCCACTGCTCCACCATCTTTTCCCCGTGCCTCTGCCGCCTCTGCTCCACCTCCACAACCTCTGTTATGACCTCCTCGCCACTAGGGTTTTTCGCAACCATCACCAACCCTCCCACAGTCAGCCTTACCCCACCGCTAGGGCTTCTGCCACCACCAGCCACTCCTCCCGCCATTAGCCCCCCCTCCGTTAGGGCTTCCACCACCACCAGTCACCTCTCCCATCGTCAGCCTTTCCCCAGCTGCTGGGGCTTCTGCCACGGTCAACCCGTTATCCACTCTGTAACCCAACCCGGGAGCGAACTACTGCTAGGTCCGTGGAGATTTCGAGAAGAGAGAACGGGTTGGTTCCATGGCGACGAGTACATTGAATCGTCACTGTTGCTCGGCTTTGGTGACATGCTGAGATGATACAAGCTGTTGTTGCTACTGTGCCCCACGACGGCGGAGGAAAAAATGGTGGTTTTATGATCATTATACTCCTCACTGTGGGCAATGAAAATGGTCGGGGTCAGATTTCAAAAGCGTCTGGAGCTTCTGCCACTGCGACCTTAGACCCTTTTTGTCCTTAAACGCGCCCCCACCATTGTTTTTGATCTGCCTAAGCTCACCATTGTAGCGTCAACGTGAATAGCGATGTGGTGGTCGGGGATTTGGATTTCACAAGGGTAAGCAGAGAAAGAAAAAGAGGGAAGAAGAATGGGTTAGGGTTTAAGGTTAGGGGTATAATAGTTAATTCACTTTATATATTTTTTGCTTTTATTTTTTCAAAGGGTAAAATTATCTTTTTCATCAAATCGGGCCTTAAACTGTCGGAATGGGTAAAATTGCACTTACATAAACAATCTAGAGTTATATTTGCACTTTCAATTATCAAAATGTTACATTTGCACTTATGTAAATTAGGTAGAGTTACATATGCACTTTCTCCAATAAATATAAGCGATTGTGTCTTGTAGTCTTGTTCTTTTGATAGGATGTATAGATAGTTCTGTTAGAATCAATCAAATATCTGATTAGATATGGATAGAGTTTGATGATTAAACTAGAGTTATTTTAGTACTAGTATTCCTTATCTATTTTGTACTTTATTTATTCTGAGCAGTAATACAAAAATCATTACGGGAAATTTACTCTTTCATGGTTTTAGAGCAAGTTCTGATCCTAAACCCTAAACTTTAAATATAATTTTTCCTGGCCGCCTCCCCCTTCTCTTTTTCGGCCAACTTCCAGTCAAATTTCGACCACTTTGGTCAGCTTCCGGCAGTTAGTGATCCTTTCCCCCGTCATCCCTTTTCTAGCCAAGTTTCGGTCAATTTTTGGCAAAGCTTCAGTATGTCTCTAGACTTCCTCAACATCACTTTTCTCTCAACCCATCATCTTTCCCAGTGGATACCTCTATTTCCTAGCGAAAACTCTTCTCTGCATCATTCTCAGGTCTCCAACGGGTCCTCTCTATTTCTCCGAGGCACTGCTCCAGTACCTGCTGCGTCCTCATATTTCCGGCCGCCACTCTGCAACGATTCTATAGGCTATGGCACATACCTTCTTTTTCGGCGTGTTTCCAGATCTGTCCCAGCTCTCCGGCTAGCGAAACACGCTCAAATCTGTCATCCCGGATCTTTATTTTTCAAGCGCGTGCCAACACGCACTCACTTTCAGCTAGCTCCTCTCAGCAACGAGTGCCAATACGAGTGGAATTTTTAGCTTCCACTCTCCAGCGGCGCGTGAAAATACGCACCCCAATTCTTTAGTGCATTATTTCACGTGGACGTGACAGCCACCTCACGCACTCTTGCCTTTTGTCTTTTGCTAGATTTGTCCTTTTGTTACATGGCTCATTCTAGTGGCTCATTTTTCATAATCGAAGGCAGTATGATTCCAAATGGGTTGTTGACTCTGGAGCCACAAAACACATGGCATCATCCCCCGCTGTTGTTGATCATGTGACACCTTATGATGGTTCGTCCAGCGTATATGTTGGTAATGGTTCTCAACTCCCTAATACCCATGTTGATGATTCTAGGATTTCTAAGTCTCTATCTCTTTATAATGTGCTTATTGTGCCTGATATCGCTAAAAAATTACTTTCGATTAGCAAGTTAACTCGGGATTTAAACCGTGTTGTCTGCTTCGGTTACCATCCATCCTGACTCATTGATGGTATCGTCCTCACCGACTATGGCACCCTGTTTTGTCTGCTTTGCCGATTCAGACCATTTAATGGTTGCTCCGACCATCCTTCTCTACCCATCTCACCATCGACTAGCTCACCTGGTTCGTCGTCCACCTCACCGGCCCCTTCGCCGGCCACGAGTGCTCCTTCGGTCTCTCCACCTTGGCCTCACACTCATCGGATGGCTACTGATTAGGTAACTGGGGCTATTCAGTAGAGAGATTATTCTGATATTGTTTCTCATGATCTTACTTCTGCCTTACTTGCTAAGTTTGAGCCCACGGATTATCGCATTGCTCTTAAGGATCCATCTTGGGTTTCTGTTATGGATGATGAGATAGCAGCTCTTCGTGAACAACGCACCTGGGATTTGGTGCCACGCCCATCAGATGTCAACATTGTTGGCTCTAAACGGCTTTATAGACTGAAATATCGTCCAGATGACACTATTTAGCGTCATAAAGCTAGGTTTGTGGCGCAGGGTTTTTCGAAGAATTCAGGTTTTGACTTTGATCACACTTTCAGTCCAGTGGTCAAAGCCTCCATGGTTAATACTATTTTGGCTATTTCTACGATGCGCTCCTGACATCTTCATCATCTGGATGTCAAGAATGCCTTTCTTAATGGCGTTCTCGATACTCCAATCTATATGGCACAACCCGTTGTTTACAAGGACTCGTTTCACCCTGATTATGTTTGTCATTTGCGGAAAGCCTTTTATGGTCTTAAGTAAGCTTCGCAGGCTTGGTTTCAGTGATTCGGTACTTATTTGGTTCAACTACGTTTTTCCTATAGTTCAGCTTAAATTCCCTTTTTGTTCTGTCTCGGGGCTCGTCGTTGCTATACTTGGTCGTTTATGTTGATGACATCATCCTTACAGGCAATGACCCAACTCTTCTACGACATTTCATTGCTCGGATGCATCGGGAGTTTGCTATTAAGGATTTGGGAACTCTTCACTACTTTCTTGGTTTGGAAGTTACACCTTCTGCCTCGGGTTTACTTCCAGGCCAAGCTAAGTATGCCAGGGATATTCTCACTCGTGCAGGGATGTCTGATGCTTCCCCAGTCTATACTCCTTTTGTGCCATGCTCGCGGCTCCACAACTCCACCAGCACCCTGTTTCGGAATTTGACTCTCTACCGCTCTCTTGTTGGGGCTCTTCAGTACCTGACGATTATTCATCCTGACTTGGCCTTTGCGGTCAACACAGTCAGTCGGTACCTTTAGGACCCTCATGATGCGGTCACTTGGATTCTTTGATACGTTCGAGGTACTCTGCATTTCGACCTTGCTTTTCTGTCTACAAGTTCTCCTGAGGTGCTAGGTTATTCTAATGTTGATTCGGTCCGCTGTCTTGAGACCCACCGATCTACAGATAGTTATGCTGTTTTTCTTGGCAAAAACCTTATTTCCTGGAGTGCCAAGAAACAACCCACCGTCTTTCGTTCGAGCACAGAGTCTTAGTATCAGGCTCTCGCCAACACCGCCTCTGAGTTGTTTGGCTGACTCATCTTCTTCGTGATCTGTGTGTCCTGCTTTTGGGTTCTTCGTTGCTATTATGCGACAATAGTAGCGTCATCTTCTTGGCTCATAATTCAGTTGCTCACAAGCGGGCAAAGCACATCGACTATCACTTTGTTCAAGAGTTGGTTGCTTTTGGCAAGCTACGTGTTGCTCATGTTCCTATTGCTCTTCAAATTGCGGACATTTTCACCAAATGGCTCTCTCGTCCACTGTTCGAGTTCTTCAGGTCCAATCTTTGTGTCGCTGAGCATCCGGCGTTTCGCTTGAGGGGGTGTTAGAATCAGTCAAATATCTGATTAGATGTGGATAGAGTTTGATGACTAGATTATAGTTATTTTATTACTAGTGTTTCTTATCTATTTTGTACTCTATTTATTGTGAGTAGTAATAAAGAAATCATTACCGGAAATTTACTCTTTCAGTTAAATAAATATAAGTGATGGTGTGTTGATTAGGATGTATATATAATGTAATTTGATTTCTTTAATAGGTTATTTGCACTCTTCTTTGGAAACTATTGATCATTTGAAACTTTAATTTCTTTATGAAAAAAGTTTAAAAACTACGGAGTACTGTATAGTGTAGGATAATACTCCTACCATCACATAATAAGATGCGCATTAACAAATTACAACAATTCTAACAAAATATTTAGTCCACCGTTTCATGATTATTGGCCTATTTATTTTTTTATGCTATTCAATAATCATGTTTGACCGTCAATATTTCTAGCTATATAAAATAATTTTGTATAAAAAATTGATATTTAAAAACTAGATGTTAAGATAAATCTAACAATATCTCATATGATATTTTTTTTTATTGTAGATACATAAATTAATATTTAGGGTCAAAATTTACCAAATTTGACTTTGAAAAAAATAAATAGCCCAATAATTATGGGACGGAGGGAGTATGTCATAATATAATGTTGGTCTAATTAATTGTGTGAAACTTTGTTTTGGGAGTAAAGTTACCATCGATACTTCTGAAATTAGGATTTTATAGAAGGGCTGGAATTTTAGAGTGATTTGTGACATCATGGTTTAACATCAGTATTTCAGATATCATCATCTGATTTGCTTGTTTAGAACTTAATTTGGTAGTCTGTGTTTCAATAACTGAACAAGAAAGAAAATTATAAAGCGGTATCCATGAATTAACAGTTCCGATTCCTGATCACTATTCTCTTAATGTCTAATTCCTAGGTTTTTAACTGGAGAAAGATAGTGTAAAGTCACGTGTGGTGAATTTAATTATGGAAGTATTGATAAAGACACGTGTGGTTAAGACCAGTGGCGGAACCAGGACCTCTGGCAAGGGGTGGCGGATAAGGCGTGAAATTTTTTTTGCACGCTTACTACAAAAAAAAAA
>JAULKM010000008.1:7600528-7619187 GCA_032355605.1 Rubia tinctorum
TTATGATGCCTAAATTTTGAGATACCACCAAAAGGATCCATTCTGCAAAGTGATAAGTGGAAAGGCATATAATGATAATGAAGACCAGGCGCAATGCGCAGCGCAAGTGTTGCTGGCGCGTGGTAGAAACACGTAGAGAAGGCTCGTGAATCTGGCGATTGGAGAAGGGTTGATCGCTGCAATTAGTACCGAAGTCGCCGGAGAGAAGGGTTGATCGCCGGAGGAGGAAATTAGCGATTGAAGTGATATCCAAATTCGAGAAAGCCGATGACGAAGTGAGAGCAGTCGAGAGGACGATGCCGAAGCCGGTTGGGTGCTCAGTGAGGGCGCCGTGGAGATCGGAACCGATCGTCGGAGATCAATCTTCGGAGATTGGAGATGAAGAACTCGCCGGAGTAGTGGAAAGACCGAGGAAACTGGAGCGAGACGCTGGAAAATGGAGGGAGATGCGCTAGAAGGTTGCCGGAGGTTGCCGGAAAATACCGTCGGAGGTGTCGGAAGCTGGGTGGAGGTGGTCGGTTTGGTCGCCGGAAAAAGAGAGTGGAGAGGGAGGGAGCGGTAAAATAAAAAAATTAGTGTTTTCGGTTTAGGATCAGAACTTGCTCTGATACCATGAAAGAATGAATTTCCTGTGATTATTATTATTGATCATGAAGAGAATAAATAGAGTGTACAAAACACGAAGGTAGACTAGTTCTAATATAACTCTAACTAGTCAACAAGATAAATCAAATCAAATCAAATTTAATCATCAACATTTTGACTTATTCTAACAGTTAAATTTATTATAATATATAGTTTTTAAATATTCACATTTTAAATACATAAATAGTCAAATTTACTTATGGGAGATTCGCAAAATAAATTATGTACAAGTTTGGAAGAGAAGTGATACCAATTCTATCGTCGTCTTCTAATGAGTCAAGGTCAAAGAAATTAGAACTAGGGAATCCATGCTCTCGAGGTTCTCTTTTGACATGTGTAATATTACAATAATTTTGACAAAACAACGAAAAGAAGCAGAAGAAGTAGCTAGGATAGCTTCATCAACCAGAAAGAATAAAATAAAGAGAGAGGTTCACAAAAAAAAAGTGCACAAATTGTTACTGTAACGGGATCCTTTTTGCGGCTAGAGATGTCAATTTTTTACATGAATTTCTGACCCGATCCGATCCAATCGAACTTAACCCGAACTTGATACTAATCCGTAAAATATTTGCCCGAACCCGACTCGACCCGAAATCGATTCTGACCTAATAATCTGGGTCCAAACCCGAACCTGACTCGACCTAAATTCAACATGAAACTTAATTCTGACCTGATAATCTGGGCTCAAACTCAAACTCAATTCGACCCGAATTTAAGGCGAAACCCGATTCTGACCTAATAATTCTAACCCGAAATTCTAAATTCTAAAATTTCAGAAAATTTTAATACTATTTTCAGAGATAAAAACACCAAATTTAATTGTGACCCCCCAAATAAAAATTTCTAACTCCGCCCCTACCCAACACTGACATATTGGTGTCTATGTACATGTTTTATAGCAGTGTAACCCAACTCGACCTGGCCCGAGAAGCATTACAGACCCGTCAGAACCTAACTTGGCATTTACCGATCTGACAAACTGACTTTGACACTTTTCAACCCAAACACGTTTTGACCCGACAAACAAATTTTGACACTTTTCAACCCTAGCCAACAAACAGATTTAGACCCGTTCAACCCGTTTAATCTTACCCAACCCGACTAACAAATTTCGACCAATTTCAACCCGAACCCATTTCGACCCGACCCGACCCGACTCAAAAAATATATTTTGACCTGTTTCAACCCGAACCCGTTTGATTCGAAACCGAACCTGATTTGAATAACCGAATTGACAGCACTATTTGTGGCCATATTAGTCAGCCAATTTCCACTTTACTATGTACCACTTCCTCTTCAGAATGCACGTTAATTTTTTTGACACTACTATCTATCGAAATTTGACCGCAAATTTGAATAGATACATAAACAATAACATTAATGTATATGATATTGTTGAATTTGTCGTAACAGATAGTTTTTAAATACTCCCTCCGTTTCTCTATAAGTGGCACCATAGGTTTAGGTGCTTCGATTTAGGTGAAGAAAAAGAGTGGATAAAATTGAATGTAGAATGTAAAAAATAGAATGAGTGGATGAAATTGAAGGAATATTACCAAAAATGGAAAATGTGTCAATATAAAAGAAACAACCCAAAAAAAGAAAGGGTGCCGATAATAGAGAAACATAGGGAGTATCAACTTTTTATGTATCATTATTATACGTATGTAAGTATATTAGCAGTTAAACATGTTTCTTGAACATGTAATAATGATTTCATTGCAATTTGAAGTGGGAGGATACCATATCCTACGAGTAGAAGTAGCTACTAGGATTTAACTAATTAATTAATGGGGCGATTATTTCAACGGCTGCCTTTTTTGGGGGATGAAAGTGATGGTATGATATAATGCGTGCAATTCAAGTAACACTTCTTATAAAAGAAGATAACCACAACAATATTGGTGTGTTCCAAAGTTTATGGTAATTCTTACCTCTTCTTTTGACTCTTGCTTATTGTAGTATCTTAGAAAAAGAACAACCTATAGGGCGTGAAATGTGGCAAACCTTTTATTTTTCCTTTTGGAACCATAATCCATCTTATGTGTAAACTCAACTTTAAAAAGAAAAAGAATGATAAAGAAACACTCAACTTTATGTTTTTTATCAGTTTAAACATGATGCATATATGGCATGCATTTCCTTCTAGAGATGTTAGATATCATTACAAATTGAAACTGTTTTTTCTATGTTATAATGATTTGTTAGATTAAAATTGTAGCCTGTCAGACCATCACTCTCAAGTGGATAAGAAAACAAAACAAGAACGGAAAATATACAGTTTCGTAAGAGTGTTGAAATAATAATGAGAAGAAAAAAAAGGCAATATAAAATTGGATTTAAGAAAGAGGGAGTATATTTTAGTTTGTTTTGTGATTTTCTTTTCTTCTAATATTGTGCCACGTCTGTATCATTAATGGTATTCGTTGGCCCCTATATCATAAAATATGTGAGATGTTTATAATTATTCATTCAAATTTTGGAATTAAAATATTGATGAACTTTCAAAATATACTAATCGTAACTAAACATGAGTATATGTATGGCTGGTTAGGAGTAGATTCAAGTGAAATTTGGAGTTACGGCCACTTTGATAGGTAGGACTTCAGGCAGTGGCAATAAGTGTTATATATACTACATCTTATCGATTAGAAGCACAATCCACAAATGCAAAGAGTATAAAATTTTATCATTGTGATGTTAATACTATATATTATCATTGGACGGTGATGGTTGGAGGTAAGGATGAGTTTTAAAGAACAAGAAATGGGTAAAATTGGAATTCAACTTATGGGACAAAGGGTATTATTGTCATTTTATGTCCAGTCAACGCCGAAATAGTGTCAAAAAAGGTTATACCGGCACAATGCAGGATGAAGTTAGAGTTATTTTGACGCTTTCTCATTTTTGCGGAGTTATGTTGATACTTTCATTCTAGAGTTAAAAATAGAAGTGTAAAAATCTCATTTCTTTTATGTTGACCAAGAGACTCTTGTTTGTCTTCTTTAATTTTTAGTATTTCTTTGTAGCGGAACTATACCATCTCATGTTAAAAAGCAATCAGGAAAGACTGCCAATATAAAAAAATAAATTGGAGGGAGTATTTCTTGTAGCATAGCTAGCTGGGAAGAAGAAAGTAACGTTACATGAAATTAATTAACAATAAACAAGACAAGAGATGGATCCACGTATTTAGAGAAGGGTATTAATATTATACATTAATACTACATGTAGACCGAGGATATCCAAGAAATTGTTTGGATGGACCACATGTTCATACAGATTACCAAACAATCACTATGACCGATATGATCAAAGTATCTCTCGCACATGAAACCAGTATCTGGCTCTCGCTTGGAATGTGGAACTCTTGTCTTCTTCTTCTTCTTCTTCTTCTTTAAAATGTGGAACTCTAAAAGATTAAGGGATCCATTGATTAATTTGTTGAGGTGTTGTATAATGGTATCTCCAAGGTTAACTGTGTATAACTGTATAATGGTATCTCCGAAGTTAATTGTGTATAACTGTGAAACTCAGTGTAAGGGTTTCTCGGGACTAGTGATGAAAAAATAGACCCTTAACTTGTGGGTCCTACTTTTAAATTCGAATGAGTGTAAAATGGGTAACAAATCAAATAAGTATTTAGAAAAATATGGGTCGAACGGGTTGAGTTTGTGGGTTGACCGTAGGTATACCCATATGAGTTTGTAAATGACCCATATGGGTTGAAATCCACAGATTTACTCATATGGGTTGGTATATAAATCCATATAGGTCAATATAGCAGTTGAAATCCACGAGTTTTACCGATATGTGTTGGGATATAAACCCATATGAGTTCATACACATATATATACACATGTATATATATATATGTGTGTGTGTGTATATGTATATATATGTATATATAGGTTGAAACTCACGGGTTTACCCATGTTGATCCCGTAGGTCGAGCAGGTTTCAATCCGACCCCTTTTTTTTAAATGGATCATACCTATATTTTTTAAAAGAAAAATGTGCATTTATACCTCTCAGTTCCTTGTTTTGTGCACATATACCCTCCACTTTTTTGAAAGTGCATTTGTACCCCCTAATGACATCTGGAAAATTGGTCAACTTTGGTCATTATCGGACTCAAAGGAAATGATTGTTTTGCCCCTAAAAACCAAAAAATAAATACCAATATAGGATTTTCGCCCCATATTTTGAATCCGTTCGAGTAATCCAACACAGACAAGGGAAATCCGCTGGAATTAGGGTTGGAAACAGGAACTAAATCTCATCCGGCCAAGTCGCAGATGAAGAGATTAAAATCCTAGTCCAGGTCGCACTGCTTTTGAAATCAAAATTTTGACAAGGCATTTTTATATCGATGTTGATGAAGTGTGGGCCCCACCTCAGTGGAGGGTAAAATGGTACTTAGCTTTTCAAAAATGAAGTGGAGGTTATTTTGGTAATTCTAATATTGGACAACACCGGAAAATAATAGGTCAACGTCGGACATAGGCGGGAGGGGTATGAGTTTTTAAGTCACAGCTAATCCATGGGTATATGTGCACTTTTGAAAAACTGTAGGAAATATGTGCACTAACCAAGAAAATTTGGGGGGGGGTATGAATGCATTTTACCCTATTTTTAACTGCCCATATTATTCGATCCATATTCGACTCATACACCCATTTTCACCCCTATTTGTGACCACTAGAAAGTAATCACCAAATAACTGATTGTTAGGCGTCGTGATCTACCTCTTCATCAATCCGTGATGTTGGGATGACATGGTTTTGAGGGTACTTTTACTTCAATCAAATGCATAATTAAAAACATTAAAATGTACATTTGTTTATGGAAATACGGTCCTGAACTTGTGTTGAATTAGGTGATTAAGGTGGTGCTTAGTTTAATTGGTGCAAAAACATACACACATTTACTTGGAGTTGGAGTTGGATAACAAAGCGCATTGATAAGACCATCTAACATTCTTGTCTCTTTGCCCTTCTTCCAATTCCATGACATCATCTAATTTTGTTTCTTTCCTCTTCTTAAACCAAATTCAACATTAATTAGATCCATACATTAGTTGCTAAACAAGTACTTATCTACTGGTTGAATGCAGTCACACCACAACCTCACCTATATAACTTAATATTGCCAGCGTCCTTGAAGGCAGATGTCCATTAAATGCAGCCAGACCCCAAAAGCATTTAAAAATCACCAACGCATTTAAAAAATAATAATTTTGGAGGAAAATTGGAAAAGATAAAACGGCAGCGCAGAAGAAGGCTGAAGTTAACCATAGTTTATTTCTGAAACTCGGGCGAGAAAAGTACTATGCTGAAGGGAAAGAAAAAACTGGTGGTTTAGTTTAGAGCAGTGTGCGTAGGCGTTTCTTTATGTTCTATACGGAGTCGGATGGGGCCCACTTTCGGAGCAGGAGTAAACATTCTTGGATGTCCAAAACGAGGATAGAAGACAAGAATTGGATTATTGGAGGGAACGGTTTTCAGGTTTTGTTGTGGTTAAACTAACTACGCTTAACGTTGCATTATCTATCAAACTTTGACCAAACCACCTATTCAACTCAAACCTCAACCGACTTTAATTTCAATCACTAAATTCTCTTTAATATATACTAGTAAAGTAAAATTATTAGCATGTGCGATATGTTTTTAGATTCATCATAACATATATTTTTGATTTATTATTTTTTCAGAATTTTTTTAAAAAATATTAGTAATTAAAAGTTATGTAAATTTAAGTGGATTTTTACCAAATCATAATGAGGTAAATTCAAACACAATAAAAATAAATTAACATGAAATACTATCAATTTGAAAAATCTTGTTAAAATGAACCGAATTAGAGTGAAACACAAATGATTTAGAAACACAGCGCATTAATCACACATTCAATTCTCCACATGAATTTCTATTTAGCACTAGTTACAGACTTACCGGTTACAAATGTGGTTAGAAATCAATTTCAATTCTAATGCACATGTGAAGATGCAAAATTTCTTGCAAACAACACTAAAACATACGCAAGTTTATACTCATCCGTCTCATAATTAATTGCACAATTGCCTTTTGGGAGTCAAATTTTAGAAACTCTGACCGTTAATAAAAATAAATCTATATATATTAAAAATATCATGTGAGATCTCTTTAGATTTATCTAAACATCTATTTTTTTAAATATCAATTTTTTATGCTGTATTATTATAGCTACCCAAAGATATTTACAATCAAATGTGCTCATTGAAAATCGTAAAAAAAGTAATTGTGCAATTCCTTATGTCACGGAGGGAGTATGTCCATAATTCAATGTCAATGAACTGTCCAATAAATCAAAATAGAGATTTAAACCGTTTTGAACTTTTCCCACAATTTG
The DNA here is from genome assembly GCA_032355605.1 of Rubia tinctorum. Lineage (NCBI taxonomy): Eukaryota > Viridiplantae > Streptophyta > Magnoliopsida > Gentianales > Rubiaceae > Rubia > Rubia tinctorum. The sequence continues at coordinate 7,607,567 of JAULKM010000008.1, forward strand.
GTGCATAAGTCGGTAAAAAAAAAGACGGATTCATTCTCGCTTCCTACAATCACTCCAAAAATGAAGACCCAAAACAAGATTACGGTTTCAAAATTATCCATCAGCAGAAGAAAAAAATAAAATAATCAAAGCTCCAAATTTCCAGTATCACCATTACTATCTACACTGCCTCCACATTTTGCTAAATCCACTCAAAATTTTAATAAACGGGAAATATAGCGGATTAAGCAATAAATGGAAAAACTCGGTGTGCCTGTTCGAAAAGACGGTTTAGCCCTTATCTATTGATCGAATTTCAGACTCATACCGGCGATAGCCACCGGAAGAACTCGCTGATCTCCTCCCCTTGCCGACTCGCCTCCAAGTCGTCGATGGGGACCACCACTTCGCTCCGGCGACTGCTCCCCGCGAAGAACCTCCCGGAGCTCCGAAACGACATCGTCCGCGATGAGAAGGAAAACGAACTCAATCTATCCACGTAGTCTCTCAACCACCAGCTCCGGTTCCCGGCGACATCCGCCGCCAAATTCTCTCCCGGTGGACCTGTCACCGGAATGTTACCGGAGTCCTTATCAGCATAAGTGCAATTGGAAACGCCTCGCACCGAATCCGCCGGAACCTCACATGCATCGTCCACGATGTAGTCGAAGTTTCCGACGGAGAAGGATCTCCGATCGTCGACACTGTCACGCCGGCGGCTCACGCTTCCGATCTCCACGCGGAAGCTTCCGGTCCTACTGATGTTGTTGCTGCTGCTGTTGTTCCCGTTACCGCCGTTAATGTTGAAATCACCACTGTCACGAGTATTTTGTGAGGCGAGGATTTTATTCAGTATGTCGCGATCGGTGGGGTTTACGGTGGACCTGCACAGCGGACACGTCAGATTGGAGGTGAGCCACGTGCCAATGCAGTCGTCGTGAAACGCGTGACAACATAGCGGCAATAGCCGGAGCTGATCCTCAAGCTCGAACTTGGAAAGACACACCGCACAATCTCCGCCGGTGAAATTCTTGTTGAGCAACCCGAACGTGAAGATCGGGAGCGTCTCCAGCACGCTCCTATTCGCCGCAGCGGAGGAGGTAGCCCTCAAGTCGGGGACGACGACATCATCCGCGAAGGCGAAGGTGCGGAACGAGCGGCGGCAGCGGCGAGAGAGCAGGCGGAGGAGGAGATAGATAGTGGCGGAGACGATGATTGCAGAGGCGATGACGATGATGACGATGATAATCGAGGTGGAAGGCGACGGCGACGAGGAGGAGGAGGAGGAGGAGGAGGAGGAGTTGAGCACATCGGTAGGAGTGGCGATGCTGCTATACTGCGGCTGGCTGATGATGATGGTGGTGGCGGGAGTGGACGGCGACGGCGGAGGAGGAGGAGGAGGGCGGGGGTTTGGGAAAGCCATTTTCGCGGTGGCGGTGGATTTGGGGAGTAAATGTATATCAGCAATTAGTTGGGGGAGAAAAGGAGGGTGTGAATATTTATGAGGGAAGCAGGGGGGGTGGAAGAATGGGGACAGGAGTTGGTTTGGAAATTTGGGAAAGGGAAATATTGGGTGTACGGGTTAGGAAGGAGAAGGAAGGAGAAATTGGTTGTGGTGGCTACGTTGCAAATTGAATGAAAGTGTTGGGTTTAGTGTGTGACTGTGTGGAGTTGGTTGTTTGGACAAAGGATTAAATGTGGGGTTTAGTCCTCAGTGTGACTGTGTGTTGTATTTATCTTTTAAAAAACTAAATTACTCCCTCCGTTTAACCAAGAGTGGCACAATACATTTTCTTATAGGTAGAGAAAATGAGTGGATGAAATTTAATGTATAAAGTATAAAATAGAATGAGTGGATGCGATTGAAAAAATCTTACCAAAAATAGAAAGTGTGTCATTTAAAAAAATAGAGAAATGAAGGGAGTATTTGTTTTCCGTGAATTTGTTGAATTTCAATTCAAGTAAGTTTATTAAATTTTGTTTCGAAAATATTTGGCTTAATTTAGAGCTATTATTATTATATTGTCTGTTTTTTGTATTTAGCACTATAATTTAGCTATTTAGATTCACGATTAATGAAATGAGGGTATGAAATTGAATTTGAAAGGGAAAAAATAAATGAAATAGTTACCAAAAAGATTTATTTGTAAAAGGAAAACAACTAAAAAAAGAATGATTGTCAAATACAGTTAAACAAAGGGAGTACAAGTTCTAAATGTTGTTAATTTAGTTCAATCAGTTTAATTCAATTCAAATCATATGAAAAAAGAGAACATGCTATTTTCATGTAAACGGTATTAACAATATATTAGTTAATCTAAATTATATCGAATTAAAATTTACAGTTCTATTCGTCACTTTACTTTAATTTGGTTCATTTAATCTTAGAAAAATGTATTTTTTATAACTCTCGTTTTTTTATAAGTAAAAATATAATTTAAAGTTTTTTAAAACTTTTAATTTAATCCTGGTTTGGTCTGAAATTTCGGTCAACAATATTTTTCAACAATTTTATGTGAAAAGATCAAAATGTCCCTTTAATTATAAAGTTAAATTAAATTAAACACAAAATGTCTAATTTATCCTTTCAAAATCACGATTATTTTCACAATTTCTAATTTACCCCAAATTGTTCTGGTTTCCTTTCCCCGCCTTGTAGCTCCATTGCCTTTTCATGTAAGCGGTAATAACAATACATTAGTTGATCTAAATTCTATCGAATTAAATTTTATAGTACAATTCGTCACTTTACTTTAATTTGGTTCAATTAATTTTAGAAAAATGTATTTACCCTTTCAAAATCATGTTTTTTTTACAATTTATGATTTAGATTCCCCATACCGCGTGGCCGATGAGCTTGGATGGAGCTTTGCGACGGTGGTTGCTGCTGGTTTTGGGCTGGAACAATGCTCTGAATATTATGATAAATAATAGAGTAAAGTGTTAAAATAACTCTGACTTTAGGATAAAAGTGCCAATATAACTCTGCAATCTCAGAAAGTGCCAAAATCACTAACTGGTCCGGTTCTCGATCCAAAATTTTTCTTGATTCCGGTTTTGGTCCTAATCGGTTCCGGTCCAGTCCGATCTTGGACCAACAAACACCTCTAGTCTCTGGGCATGTGGTGGTGGTGGCTATGATGGGTGGTGATGGCTGTGACGGTTGGTGGTGGTGGTGGTGGTTGGGGGCATGTGGTGGTGGCTGTGATGAGTGGTGGTGGTTGGGGCTGGTGGTGGTGGTGGTTGTGACTGGGAAGAGTGGTGGCTGGCGGTGGTGGCGGAGCAGGTGGCGAAGATGGTGGTGGTTGCTGGCGGAGGTGGTGGTGGCAGGGATATTATGGGGATAAAGTTTTCATCTTCTAGATCAAGGGTATTTAGTCATTTTACTATTTCATCATTGCCGGAATTGAGAAGGTCAACGCCGAAAATAGGAATTTCAAGTATATCGGCACAAATTATTCAAAGGTTAGAATTAGATTGACACATATAATAATTAATTAATGTTAATTAATACTTTTTGAAATTACATAATTATATTAATACTCTAAACTTAAAATTAAGATTAAGATTAAGATTATAAATGTAAATATTACTAGTGAATGAAAATTGGGAAGGTAAATGCTAATTGCTGAAGCGGTGTGGACTGTGGAGGTTTTGAATGAGTGGAATAAATGAGGTAACCTGGGAGGGTGGTCCAACTCTGCCTGCCTTCGAGAGATGAAATCGTAAATGATTACTATGTTGAGTTTGGTTGTTCAGTCAAAGTGGTCTTTTGATTTACTCCATATATGTTTGCACAAAAATAACAATTTTGTGCTATACTGGGGAGATTCGGGTGGTTCGAATATGACTCATACCTGAGCTTTATACTTCCTCCATTTAGTTAGTACGTCCTGTAATTTACTTACTTATGATTTAATAAGTATATACGTGTATAAAATAAATTTTAATTTAAAAATAAAACAAAAAACAGAATTTAATTTTTAGATTATCAAAATAAAATTAAAAACCTAAATTAAAATTTCAATCCTTCTTCTTTCCCTATCGGCCGCCACCACCTAGCCGCCGTCGCCGCCGGATCCGCCTCACCTCCCTAACACTTCTTCTCCCCTCACCGCCCGCTCTCCTCACAGCCCAAAAAATCATCCTCACTGCCCGCTCCCCTCGTTTTACCGGCGAAGAACCGGAGCCGGAGCCGGAGCCGGAGCTCGAGAACCAGAGCGCGAGAACGGTGAAACGAGAGGGCGACGACGAGAATCGGAGCGCGTGAACCGAAGCGCAAGAACGGTGAAACGAGAGGGCTGCGGCGAGAACTGGAGCACGAGAATGGGGCGAGAGGATATCGGGGCGGGGGGAGGAGAACCGTGAAATGAGAATCAGAGCGCAGGAACCGGAGAGCGAGAAAGGTGAAACGAGAGGGCTGGGGAGAAGAGACTGGGCGGGGGAGGAGAACCCTAGGCGGAGAGCTGCGAGAGGAGATGAGATGGGGGGAAGGGAGCGGGGCCGGTGGGGCGGGGCGGGGCAGGGCGGCGGTTCTTCGGCGGGGGAGAGGGAAACAGCTGGCGGTGGCAGGTTCTTTGGTGGGTTCTCATTTCAGGCGGTGGCAGGTCAGGTCTTAAATTTCCGGCGGTTCGGGCTTCGGGTTTTCCGGTAAGTTTGCCAGAAATCCCGTCGAAAACTCCCCCGGATATTTCATTATTTCCTGAAATAAAATAAAATAATTTTTTAATTTAATTTAATTTTAGTTTTAAATTTAATTCAAAATACATATTATACTAAATACATACAAATACAGGACGTAATACAATAAAATATAGGGCGTGATATAGCAATCCACTTTAGTTATTTTGACACACTTTTCAATTAATTTCCTCAAATTATATTTGATTATAAATTTTATATAGTATATATATTGCTTCCGTCCCACTCTAAATTGCTTAATTGCTTTTTGGAAGTCAAACTTTGTAAACTTTGACTGTAAATATAAATTAAACAATATAGAATAAAAATATCGGTGAGATATTGTTAGATTAATATTAACGACTGTTTTCTAAATGTTAATTTTTTTATGCTGCATTATTAATGGAAACTAGAGATATTTACGGTCAAACATGCTCATTGAAAATCGTGAAAAAATAATTAAGCAATTTAGAGTGGGACGGAGGGATAGTAATTAAACATAGTATTTATTTTATAATTAATATTATGCGAGGTACTGTTAAATTTTTCGTAACACGTACTTTTTAAATATTAAAATTTTACATATCATCATACTATATATCAAGACTTATTAATGGTCAAACTCCGAAAAATTGGATTGAAAAATGTGTCATAATTAGTTGAACGAAGAGATAATTGTGGGAGCGCGACATATTTAGGTTACGTAACTTATGTTGTGCCTAGTTTATCTATATTCGGATCAATTTTACTTATATTAGTAAAAAAATAATTAAATAATTTAAATAATAATAATTATTATATTTTAGTTCGATTTAATTTATTATAATTCTGTTTTAGCAGTCTTGGAGTGTTTTTTTCTTCTTTTTGAGTTTCCCTTTTCAGGTCCCTTTCATCGTATGGACCATAGCATTTGTAAATGATTACGGTTGAGATGTTGGGGAGTCCACACGCATATCTATGAGTAGTAGAATTTTTAAAGCAGATATACAAATATAATCTTATATATTTGAATAAGTGTAAATATAATTTTTAAATAATTTAAATTATAAAAATAATTCCAACAAATGGATGAAAGTGTAAATATAACCCTAAATCACTATTTTCGGCGTTAATTGACATTGACCGCATATAAAATGACCAAAATACCCTCTGACCTAAAACTTAAAAGTGTCAGCACAATTTTACCTCCCACCACCATACCCCCACCCCACCCCACCCTCATTCCCATTCCCATTCTCATTTTCGACCACCGCCACCACCCCCACCTGGCCACCACCACACAACTCTAACACCCACCCAGGAGAGAGAAGAAAGCCCCATTTTGATTGCCTATTTTCGCCGACCTTCTCCGTTGCCCCATCGACAAATGCGAACATGAGAGTGATTTAGGACTCGGAGGAGAGTGAGAGCGGGAGAAGTGGGGGGAGGTGGCACGTGAGCTGAGGCTGGGCATATTTCATGAAGGCGGAGTACTGCGGGGCAAAGATCATGAGGGATGCGGCAGGGAGAGGATGAGTTTTAGCGCCAATGACAAGGCACTGTAGCCAGAGTTCGAGAGCGTTTCCACCGAGTTGAGGAGTGCTTCCGAAGGTGGCGGTGGCGGTGGCGGTGATGATGATTCTGGCGGCAGTGTCTGTAGCTGGCCGGTGGCGAGGGAGAAGAGAGAGAGAGCGTAAACAATAACCTATATTTCCAAACCCACCCAACAGAAGAAAAGAAATCGTTGAATGGGAGGGAGAACTGAAGGGAGAAGAAGAACGAAAGAGAAGAAGAAGAAGCATTGGGTTAGGATTAGGATTTAGGGTTATGATAGCAAATTCATTTAATTTGTTTTTTAAAGGGGCAAAAATGTCATTTCATTGAATTCCGACTTTAATTTACTGGAATGAGTATTTTTGCACTTTCCCTTCGAAGGAAGCTTCTAGCTAGCTCATATTGGTCATGGGTTAAGAACAAAATTGAACTCTATAAGATTATATAGGGTTATATTTGCATTTTCAATTATAAAAAATTATATTTGCATTTATATGAATTATGTAGAATTATATATGCACTTTTATATATTTTTTAATAACAAAACATTTTGATTTAAAACAATTTATGCATATTGGATTGTTTTTCGTGCTTTCAAATATTCTTTGCTATGTTGCATTGAATCAACGCTACTCCATGTACTGCACAAAATATTTTTCACGGTTTTTAAAAAATATGTTTGACTATTAATATGTTTAACTATATAAAATAACTACAAATAAAAATCGATATTTAGAAACTATTTATTACGACGAATTCAACAATATCACATATGATAATATTATTGTTTATATATCTATTTAGATCAAAGTTTGACACTGTTTATTTTTCAAATAGTAAGTGTGCAGCTTATTGTTTGACAGAGGGAGTATAATATTTTTCAGTCTTGTGTGCGTACACCAAGGGGCAGTGGCAGAAAATATGTATAGTGGAGGCTGATATGTAAAAAAATAATTTCCCAAAATTTTCATAGGCAATGTCTTGGAAAAGACGGTATTTCCATAAACTTATGGAAAGACGGGGTTTAATTATAATAATAAAAGGTAAAAGGTCTTTGTTGCAATATTAAAGTTTTATTATGCAACGTGTAGTAGTTATAAATTTTATAAACCTTGATTTTTCTATTACTTATGTAAATACCGTTTTTCAAGAGATGAACTCATTTTCTTAATACTAGAGGTGCTAATAAATACATTTTTTTCATAAAAAAAGTTAATCCCATGTTTCTCATAAATTTCATCCCGATGGACGCTAAAACTCCTCTATCCCCGCCTAACTATGCCCCTGCATACACCTGGTTTAAGAATAGCATCAGTCATAGACTTACAGTAGATTTTCCATCAGTTTGACACGAAAAATCATGTGTTTGAATTTTTTGGCACACAGAAGTTTCAACGCAGTCAAAAAAATATGGAATTTGTAAATGTAGATCCGATAAATAATAAGAGCTCGCAAGCATGTACGTTCTGGAATTCACTAGAAAAGAAACCTCAATAGTTATAATTAAATTTTACAAACAGAAATATCAATAATTATATAACACTTTCAAAGAGCAGAAAGTTTGAATAGTATTTTCTATAAAATTGAGAAATACGATTATACGATTACATGATCTTACTCCTAAAAAAACTATACTTTCAATAAAACAAATGTATTCGCGTGAAACTATTCTATGTTCAGTCAATGGCGGAGCCACATGGGGGATAGAGGGGATTTCAGTCCCCGCTGAACAGCAAATTACGGAAAATATACAATGCATACATTTAAAAGATTTTATCAGCCCCTCTAATGTAGAAAAATATTAGGAAAATATTTTTTTAGCTCCCGTCACAAATTTATCCTGCCTCCACCCCTGCAGTGAGTATATGTTTTTTTACTCTAACGGGCTTGCCCAAATACTGCTCATCTGTTTCTCTATTTATGTCACACTTACTTTACTGAGATATTTTTTGAAATGACACACTTTACATATTTAGCAAGATTTCTTCAATTTCATCCACTCATTTTACTTTTTACTTTTTACTTTCAACATTCAATTTCATCCACTCATTTTCTTCACCAAAATCCAAGCACCTATACATATGGTGCCACAAATAGATAAACGGAGGGAGTACATCCGTTCTCTATTATTGTCACATTATTTTTGGGTGTTAGAATTTAGAAGATACTAAATGAATGGTTGAAATTAAATTGAAGAAGGAAAAGTGAAATGAGTATATATATATAATAAATTTAAATTTTACTTATTAAAAAATATTAATATTAAAAAATCATTTCAAATTAGAAAGTATGTCAATGATAAAGAAACAAAATGATACACCATCTGTTTCTTTATTAGTGACACCATAGATTTAGATATTTAGATTTAGGTGAGAACAATATGGTAATCCAGATACTCCTCGTAGTAATCATAATTAAATTCCTGGAAGAATAATTACGGAGTACGTTATTTTTTTTAAAGAGTGATACTGTTAATTTACAGCACGTTATGCATTAGCCAAAATGTGAGCGATTAAACGGAATATAAATCATAAGCACTAGATTAATGCTGTTGACTTAACTAATTAGCATCACTTTTGAAAAGTAAGAAAGAGGATGGTCAAATCAAAGTGTCACACCGACAGTGTAGGTAAGCCCCTGATGCTTTGCCTAAAGTTTCAGCCATTATTTCTTTCTGCGTTTTAACGCATTTCTACCTTAGACCACGTGAAATGATGAAACAATTCTAAGCAGACTGTGATTTCAATTCATTAAATAATCAATTTCTCTCTATCACATCAGCAATTAAGCCCACAACTAAATCACCTCATTTTTTCCCACAGTGATTAAGCTTACTTTGAGTCCACTCCATGGATCCCACTTGATTCTCTCTATCCTACTCATATTTTGTCTTTAATATGTAATTTAAATAAATTTACCTAACAAAATAAATTTATATGTGAAATTTAATAATATATTTGTAATTTTTGAATTTAATTTCATTTCAAAAATAATAATTTTTGAAATTATTTCAATATTTAAAATTTATTTTATGAACCATAATTAAAAAAAAACACATATATATATTTTTTAAAGAATGTAATTTTAATTTTTAAAATGACCAAAATTTAATTTAGATTTTGAAAAATCAAAATCAGATTTTTAAAGAAAATTTTCAATTTTTTGGGGTTTTTAAATCAATACAAAAGATATTTCAAAAAAAAAATTTTTTGGATGAGACACATGGCTTTACCAGATTGGGTCACGTGTCCCAATCCATTTTTTTAAAAAAAATAAAAGGGGTGGGGACAACGGTGTCACGTAGCCCAATCATAGGGTGCCACGTGTCGCCATGGGTCAACAAAATCAAGGTGCAAATTGGCCATGGAGTATTGCACATGGGTATGCAGCTTTTGTTCGGACTGTGTCATAGATACGGCAGTCCGCTTTGAACCCCCACTATGGGGGATTTTGATCTCAATTCCATTTCAAATTTTAATTCAGCCCGAATTGAGGCCGGATTAAGCAAGCAATGTAACTAACTAAACAACGCATCAATTTTGAAAGTCTACATTTGCATGTTTATCGCGATAGTTTAACTAACGTACTCTTAAATATGACAGGATTTATAGAAGTGAAATTCGATGATCTTAATTAACCTGAGTTAAATTAAATGATAATAGTATAAAAAGTTAGTCTTATTATAAAAAAAGTATTCATTTCGTTTCGTTATATTTGTCACACTTTTCATTTTCGTATTTTTTAAAACTTTGTCACATTTTCTTTTATGGCAAAAAGTGAATTATTTTCAACCACTCAATAAACTTTTTTTTTACTCTTTTCACTCAATTATTTCCACACATTTTATATTAACTTGTAAAAAAAATACTCTCTCTGTCCCAGGTTAAGCCGCACGCTTTGACTTTTTACAGTTAACTCAAAAAATGTTTGACCATTAATATCTTTAAATATATACAATTAAAAATTATCAAAAATAGTATTATGAAAATACACATTAAGACTAATCTAACACTATACCACCTGATAATATCGTTACTTATATATATCAATAAAATTTTATAGTTTAAATTAGTCAGTTTTTACTAAATGAATAGTACAATTGCAAATTAATCTGAGATATAGAGAGTATGTAAAACTATGGTAACAAACATAGTGAAAATGAAGGAGTACTAAAACTTGAACAAGAGTTTAGTTTCCTGATATGGATATATACGAAGATTCCAACCATAGTTATCAGAATTTCGATTTAGATTATATAAATTTTTTCGTTTCAAACTCACAAAATCATTACTCCTTTTTCCCCCCTATTTGTGGCACCATAGATATAAGTGTTTGGATTTAGGTGAAAAAATGAGTGGATGAAATTGAATATAGAAAGTAAAAAGTGGAATGAGTGGATGAAATTGAAAGAATTTTGCCAAAGATGGAAAGTGTCATTTAATAAAAAATATCTCAATAAGGTAAGTGTGCCACAAATAGATAATCGGAGTATGTGATTTCGCTACAAAAAATTAAATTTTACAAAAAATTGTACAAATTTAAATTTGGCCTTAACAGGATCCTTGTGTTCCCCATCAATATTCTGTACAGAATCCCAATTCTACAAGCATCAATCCCAACTTCTCAGTTAGAATGAGAAAAAAAAGGATAGATTTACCCTCATAAATAAAATAAACTCTTATAAAAGAACACAATTGATTTGTAACTGATGAGACCCAAAAAATGCGGTCTGGAATATTGATAATAGCCATGATTCTGCACTATCTTGATTAATATTAATGAGTGATGCAAACTAAATTAAAACAATAAATCAATTAACCTCACTTATTTAATCCAAACTGTCAGCGCATGCACTGGCCATTCTTTCAGTCAGACTCAGATTATAATGTAGTAATCATGATTAATGTATATCGCTAGCTATTAGCAAGACTAAGGCTCTGTCCAGTTCAGTTGAAACGAGTATGAGTTGAGATGAGTTGAGTTGAATTGAACTGAATTTATTAAGGTTAAGAAGAGTTGAGAAGAGTTGATAAGAGATGAATTGAACTTAATTGAGTCAAACTGAACTGGAATGAATCAAATTAACTGAATGAAACTGAACTGAAATGAAAAAACTGAACCGAACCAAATCAAACTAAACTAAATTGAACAAAAATGAACCGAACTGCATCAAAATGAACCCAACTGAATAAAGATGAAGTGAAATGAATCAAAGTGAACTAAACTGAAGAACACTGAAGTAGGCTTAGTCCACAGAACGGGACTGAATTAAACTGAATCAAATTGAATCGAACTGAATCAAACTGAACTAAACTAAATCAAACTAAACTGAACTGAATAACACTTAACTACACAAAAATAGTTAAAAGAAGATAACGGTTAAATTATATTACATATTAATAATTAATAACTATTAATTAATAATAAAT